>OY292314.1:13076365-13383419 GCA_958496155.1 Sisyra nigra | reverse complement strand
GTCTATAAAGAACAACGTCCTGTTATTGTTTAAGCACATTATAAATTAAGCAAAGCTAAGCGGAGACAGTTCGAAAAGTTCGTGAAATTTTTTTGTTCTGATATTACTATTATTGACCATTCGAAGATTAATTAAAAAAAGAAAACTTATTCGCTTTTGGATAAAAAAACTGTAACGCGTCTTTGTCCGGTATGGTCGGTCGAAAATAATTCAAATGTCGGTAAGAGTATCGATGAGAATCTGGAAACATCAGCACGCCGTTCTCAACAATTGAACATTAGCAGAAGCAGTTTGCTACGAACTCTGTACTTCTGAACTCTTTTTGGAATCAATTGGACGACATGAACTTCGAAAAAAATGTGGTTTCAACAGGATGGTGCCACATTCCATGCAGCAAGAGACCGTGTGTAAACGACTGTTATCCTGGTCATGTGATTTGCAGATATAATGACGTAAATTATCCGTTAAAATCTTGCGACTTGACACTGCGATTTTTACCTATAATTTGTAAGATCCAAGGTTTTTGTCAACATACCAGAAACAATTCCAGAACTGAAAACCGAAATCCAACGCGTTATTTTGGAAACTGGGCCAACTTTTATTTGCAAAAAATCTTGGAATATTTTATCAAATTTTATCACAATATTTTGTCAACATAGCCGAGGAGGTCATTCGACTGACATCTTGTTGCATAATTAGTGTCAACAAGTCTAATTAAAAAATTAATTAAAATGTATTCTAATCTAATTCTTAGATAATATGTTAGGATACTATATTTCAAAATTAAATCCAATCTATCTGAAGGACCACACATTGACATTGCATAAATAATCTAAGTGAAATATCATTACCAAAATATTAACAATAATATATTGTAATATTTTAACTGTAAAGTCTTTCGATGTTTTGTTATGCCAAAGAAAATAAACTTTAAATACCTACATGTAATTCAAAAATAATGGATAACTTTTTTGATTAAAACATTAAAATTCCTTTTTTAAAGTTTATTTAACTGTGTTTAAAAAAGCAAACATCCAAAGAATGTAAAAGGTTAGTAGATATTAAAGATGGTGATTTTCAACTAATTGCTGATCATTGTTTACAAGTTATGTCTATTCGTCAAATTAAATTGTTTTTATGTGTAACGTTATATCTTCAAGTCTTATCAGATAAATTATACAATACAAATTCAACCGTTATCAGTTCACAACCTGATTGAATGTCGGTCATTAGTCATAATTATACGTCTGGAAGGTTATTCACGTTAATGAGACCACACGCATTCAATAAAAAAACACAAATTATTCATCTCAATAAACACAAACTGAATCTATTTTTATTAAAATATTCGATTGAATAAAACACGTATGTTATTATAACCTTTTCTAATTATCAAAATCCAAATTGAATCGGTGATCAATAGCGTTCGGCCCGCCACTAATTAAATTTAATTATAAATTAAACGCTTCATACAAACTTTAATAGGTATATAAAATACTTTAACCGGCCATAATATAATATAAGGACAAAAAGAGCTTGGTAAAATCGGCCGGAAGAGCTTGAATGTTTCCATGCGACGAGAACTTTTGTGGCTGTAATTCAGGCAAATGGCACGTGTTGGCAAATGGCATTTGAGGTGGGTTGAATTTCGATTTCAATGCTGCGTTCGGGACAGATGTAATAATAACGGCCAAAAGGGCGCTATTATACGATGAATTTTAAGTAATTTTATATCTGCAGTATAAACATACACAATGTGTGTGCCAAAACGCATTCCAGATTTCTCGTTGCAGTTACCACCTGTCGAAAAATTACGAGAGACTTGAAATTGGTATATCGTTTTGGAAATTTTGAAATTTATTTTCGAAAAATGACATTAATTGTTAAAAATGCTTGAGTATCTTATAGACATAAAAAAATAATTTCAAAGAACATTAAATTAAATTCTCAAACAATGAAATTTCGTTAAAACCATTACATTGGAGGTGTTATATACAATGAAAATTTTTTCTAAGCTTGCGAAGATAGTAAGACATTTGAAACAATGAATATGAAACACTATATGCGATACAGTAAAGTCTTATTGTTAGATAATAAACCAAGATTAAGGCCTCTGACGAAGTGCTGATATTTAGAATTGTTCAAGATCTTAGTGAAATAATACTTATGCTTGAAAAAGGTGAATTAAAGGGAGATTTAATTATTTCTATTAAATTCTCCACGCGCTTTATTTGGCATCAAAATTCTCAAATTCCTCATTCAATTTAACCTTCAGCTAATTCCTTTCAGCATGATATTTCCTTAATTCCTTTCAGTATTATTATACATATTTTAAACTTCCGCTAAAAGACCAAGAAAAGAATAGAGAGAAATTTTTTAAGGTACAGCGAATCGTTTAAGAGGCATTAAATTAGATGAATTCGAAATTTCATAGAATATATATAAATAAGGACGATTTCATTGCATAATTTAAAAAAGCAGTAGAATAAGGACAAATGCAGGGAGATTTAAAAATGGTTCAAATTAACATTTTTTATTGAAGTATTTAAAAAGTGTTTGTTATACATTTTCAAACCAAGAATTAATAAAATCAAGTAGTTTGAAATGTTTGAAATAAAGTGTGCTTGATATTTTAGTTTGTAATTGTAATAACTTGAAAATACTTGAGTTTGACTTGATTTTTAGTCAAATTTAGACTAAGTATCTAGAAGTTCAAGTCAAGTGGCGTATCCTCACTTAAACTCGGCATGAAAATATATCATTTTAGCGTGGTAAGCTTAAAGACACTCAATTCTTTTTCTTATGTAGAACAGATTGAAGAGATTAGTCAATTATTGGCTGCTGTAAATTTTAATTTGTAACATTTCATTGCAAGAAACTTTTACTCTTTTAGAGATACGTTCTTTCTTAAATTAAATCTCACTTGAAAATCATTCGGTGTGAAAATTTCCGAATTCACCCTCATTATATTGCATACTCATTATAAGTACTCCATTTTCGTGAAAGTTGTAAGCGCCAAGTTAATTAAAGAAGCGTTATTGATTTAAAAATAAGTTTTGTGAATATATTTGCAACATCAAATCGTAGTAGTGAATTATTTTTCATTTGTGTTTTACTTTTCATTTTCTTCTTCGTTTATTTAACGCATTTGTTCAGGTTTAAACATTAACTGATATTATTATATTATAAAAGAAAGAAACATGAAAGTTATCTAAGAAAAAGATGAAATTTGTAAGCGCCATTAAATTTATTTTAATGTTGCTTTTCCGTATTAAAACTAGCGAAGCAACGAGAAGAAATATTTTATACTCGGCTCGACTCAGTTACAGTATAATACAGTAATTTTAATAGCTTGTGTGTAGCGTATAAAAGAAAATGTAAATTGAAAAGTAGCTACAAGACAAATTCGTTATAGTCAAAAGACTTGTAAACTTTTCATATACCTACTTCATATATTTATCTCAATTACACTAAATAAAACTCTTTGTATATGTGGGTGTGTGTATGTGCTGGAGAAAAGGGCGAAATTGATAAATATCTATGAATGTGTGCTCAAAGTTGCGATGTTCTTCATTTATCAAAACGTTCAAGTTGAAACTTTATGATATATTGAGTTTGTTCGTTTCGTTTCACGTGAATTATTGATTTGTTTTGAGTCTTTTTGTGAATAATTAAAACTCGGAAAATTGACGCAACAATTTTCTTTTCCAACATGGCCAAATATGGCGACGTTTGGATGTTCTGTTCTATCATCGCATAATGACGTCAGCGTTGTCTTTTATCTTGCCTCGTTCGTAAGTCATACATATTCATACTGTGCCACAACAATTGTTTCCTTTTCTCTTGGCTAGAACAGGAAAGTTTTTCGTGCTGTTAAATCTAAATATATTTTGCCCCAGCCAGATTAAGAGATTATTTTATTTAAGGCCTACATGTAGATTTCCTATTTGCCTAATACATTCGTTCATAACAGAATAGTTGAGTCAACCATCCACAAATTTCAGTCGTACCATCTAGAAATTTAGTTTTTGTCGCAAAATTTCTCTATTATTATGCTCTTGACTCATATTTCACTTTACAATGAAACTCAGCCAGAGGTTGAATGAGAAGATTTTTTTTACTGA
Source organism: Sisyra nigra (assembly GCA_958496155.1). Taxonomy (NCBI): domain Eukaryota; kingdom Metazoa; phylum Arthropoda; class Insecta; order Neuroptera; family Sisyridae; genus Sisyra; species Sisyra nigra. Next base: position 13,379,295 of record OY292314.1, on the reverse strand, counting down.
AGATTTTAAACAGTTTCATAAAGAAAAGTTTCGTTTCAGTTTTAAGAAAAACGTCTTATTTCCACAAACCAATTATGAGTTTACTAAAAAAATAGAACTAAATTAATTAAGATGCTTATATAAGCTTCATCTGTTTGTGTCAGTAGAATCTTGTAAGTGATATTTTATCTGCTTTTCGATATCTAATCGAGCTGAAATTTTGCACTTGCACGTGTTCTCGATGACAATACATATGTTATACTATACGATCTGGTTTACTAATTAATTGATTAACATAAAGAATCAATGAAACGACAATTAAAATTGGAATTTGGTTTAAATGACCAACGTGAGTTTAACATTATTCAAATATACAGTTTGCCTATTTTCAATTCACCAAAATCTTCTATCGATGCCTCGTATTATCTGATTCTTCTATGAATTAATATTTCAGATAATATAAATCTTTCCATTTTTATATTGAAATTTGTCAATTGTAGATCTTACAAAACAATTTTGAGTATTAAGCAAATGAGAACAAAATTGATTATAAGATTCATTTAAACTAAAAAAAAACCGGAAAATAAAAATAACTTAAATATTCATTTTGGTTGTTCAAGATATAAATCGTATTATAGATTATTGTTATAAATATTAACCTTATATCGTTATCGTTTTTAAAACCTTTATAAGTATCCTTTTTTTTTGTTAAGTTATAAATTGGGGATGATTGATTATTATTTGATTCAAGTATTATAAATAGACCTTATAATTTTATTTACAATACCTACTTAATTATTAAAATGTACATTTACTAGTGGCAATGTAAATCAATTACTGATATCATTATTAAGACTGCTCTAAATCGTTATTCTATTTACACTATTGTTATTTTAGTTCTTAAAATCAAACTGTAAACTATGTTTTATCAGTCACTTATGACCAAGATGTTAAAACGACTAAATAAAGAAATATTAGTTTAAAATATAAACTTGCCTATCCTTAGGAGTACAATTTTTAGCTTAGAACTAATTTTTTGAGAAACTAAAATTTCAAAAAAAAGGTGTTAATCATTCCTTTACTTCTGACCTTCAGGGTTACAATTTTATCTTTGAATTGAATAGACACAATCTTTTAAACAATGTCTACACTCAAAAAAAAAATCGGATTATTCCGTTAAAAGTTAATTTTTCATTCTTTTTCATTCAACGCCTCAGATCTATTTTTTTCCCAACATAAAACTGAATCAACTTTTTTGAGGTTTAATTAACTCAATAATTTTTTTTTTAAATCTGAACAAATAAAAAAGTATAATTATTTAATTCTGTAAATATTCATAAATTTTTCATAAGTTTTCTTCCAAATTAAAATTTCTTCTTTTTATTTTCCAACGCCCACTCTTGACATTTCTGCCATTCAGTGCCGCGCCGTCCAGTAAAGGTTGGAGAGTAGTTGGTTTTGGTTGTTTTCGTTTATCATCTGACGTCTACAAAAGCAGCACAGTTGCCAAGATGCATGCCCAAATTAAATCGGATCTAATTCTTAGCAGTGTAGAAAAAATTTTCCAAAAGTGATTTTAAAAAAATGACGTTTGCATATAACAAAATGTATAAGAGACCACTTACTTTTTTGAATGCGGCTTAAAACAAATTATTTAAACACAGGCAGAAACATTTTTTTTACTTGGAAAATAAAAACATAGGCTCATATAATTTTTTTATATCGTATATCTAATACATGTTACATTAATTAATGTATAAAATTCTATTGTTGATGGAGGGAGAGTGTTTTTGTGTTTTTGCCCTTTTCGTGTGAAATAAATATTTTTTGGCTATAAATGTATTAATCCCTTTTTATATATAAAAGCCAGTAAAGATGTAGCTTATTGTTAAGACAGATTTGAAATAAAAAATCGATTTCCACATTTTTTATCTTTTATCTACTTCGTTGAATACTTATAATTTAAAGTTTAATTTAGATTAAATAATTTGGCTGAAATGAGTTTTAAATACAGGCAAAAGAAGCGTTAATCGTCGATCGTTTTTACATTGATTTCTTCATTTATTCATTTCCACTCGTAGCCTGAAAATAATTGATTAAAGAGCTCAAACATGATTATCTCATTTGGTTAAGACTTGTTTAATTAAAAAGTGTTTTTTTTTTCCTCTTCTTGAATTGATACAACACAAGTACATGTAAACCGGCTCTTTATGAAATGTAGTGGGGTTTTTCGAGTTGCTTAACCGAAAGATTGATTTATATTCGAGGTAATTAATGATATCCGTTTTAAATACGAATGTTTATTATAAATGACGGTGAATTTAATCGAAATGAAAGAAGTTTCGTTTAAAAAATGGTCTTGGGAAGAAGATTTATTTCAAAATAGATGCTTGATAGTTTTGAACAGGAAATTGTTATTTTTTACGACGAAAATTGTTGAATTTTCTTTACAATGTATCTCATAAGGAAAAAAATGATAAGATTTTTCGGGTTTGATACTGGTGAATTCTTCAAGTTTTCAAAAGAAGATGTTTAACATTAATGAATTATTTTTATTGATACTACATACAGTTCAGGTTATGAAATAATCAGATTTTTCATAAAATTATTTTTATGATAAAAATTGAAAAAAATATTTAAGAAATTCTAATTAAGGTAAAGTGAAATTTTTGATTATTTGTTCTATAATTGTAAATTTTTTGGTTGTTTTAGGTTTAATCAACAATAATTGCAGTTGGGACAATTTATGTTAATTACAACGTCACTTGGTGGTTTTGTAGCGCGACGATTATCCGAGATTGCATCATGAAAATGGTTCCAACCATAACGATTTCGAGTAGCACGAAGCGAAGTTTGATCTTGTTCGAATTAAATATTAACCTGATGATTCCTTCAGGTGAGCAATTAGCACCGGTAGGAATCTGCTGAGCTCGGTTTAGGTCCTCCAACATCCCTTGGCTGTTCAACTCGTTGACACACATACAAATCCAGACTTGTCTCTCAAAATCAAAGAGGTGGGATTAGGGAATATTATTGCATTCAACTATCTCTTACTTTGGTAAACATATAATCAAAAAGTTGAAACCTTTACTTTTCTAATATTTATAATCAACCATCAGTGCAGCAAACTCATTGTGGAATTAGCTTGGGGAAAATATAAAAGGAAAAAAAAACGAAAAAAGCTGGTGGAATATTTGAGAAAGTTCAAAAATGTTGTGATAGTTGCCACTTGGGCACGATTTACATATTTGTTAAGGAAAACCGTCTGCATTTGGGAGCAAGTTATGTTGTGTTGTGTTGGGCTTCATAGACAGCATCTCGTGCCAAAAATATATTTTATTATTCTCGTATTGTCACACTGGAATGGAATTTCAACTTGCTTTAAAAATAGTTTGTGCAAAAAAACTTAATCAAAGTAAACCAGACGAAACGTAGGGAATGGCTACAACGAGGATTATTTGGTGAAAAGATTTGTTGCAAAAGTGAAAGCCTATCACACATCAAAGAAGTGGAATCATAAAGTTTTATAGTTCCCTCGTCGCACCAAGATGAGAAACGCAAAACTTTGCCATTAGATTCATTATGTTGGAACAACCCCATTTTAATTACAACACAATCTATAATGCGTTTTTAGAAGTTGATAAAGACCAAAGCTAAGCAAGGCTTTTTGCGTAAATTTTTAAATTTACTAATCCTTAAAAACCATATTAAATGCTTCTTTGAATCCATAATAATAGCAAAACATGGAAAAAATTTTGGCGATTTTATATACGTAAGTGGAGATTGAAACCAGGATTACAATTTAGATTAGACCATAATTCAAAACCACGAAATAATTTAATTAGAAAATTCAGGATCAAAGGAATATCCAAATTCAACAAACACATTAAACAGTCCAATTATAGCAAAATGCTCTAAAATCTTCAACTAATTTACCCATTCAAAATTTCGATATAATTGGAAGAAAAAATCCGCTTTGCAAATCAAATGAACCGAACAAATTTCCTCGATAGTTCAATTATCTTCACTGATTCAACAGAGCAAACTTACTCTAGCAACTATAGAAATCATAAAGAATATTTTCTGCTTGTTAGAGAAACTTTTTCTGAATGAAACATTTTTTTTTTCAAGAGCTCGAGTGGGGAATATTAGCAAAGAGTCCCGTTAAAGCCCTTTTTTTATCTGTAGCGACAAGTGTCAGGTGCACGAAGCACTCGGATGAAGAATACCCGGATGGTTATACTTTACACTCGATTTTCGATTAGCGGACGTAAATCATTATGTGTTATCATAAAATTATTCCAAGTGTATAATTTAGTATAATATGACAAAGTCTAGTCATGCACTCTCACTCTTTTCCTCTTAATAACTGTATGGTTACAAAGAAGAGGCTAAACGGTCTTTAATAAAAATAATACTTTTTATTAAACGTGAAACGTGTCTCTTTACATTTAGAAATATAATATCAACTTAAAAAATGAATACTTTTGAATACAATATAATTAAAGAAGACTTAAACTGCGTATATCTATAAAGAATATCACGAAAGGCTTAATTTAAAAAAATGAAGATAAATTGAAACAACATAAATTTCATTTTATAACACGTTATACCAACAATAAATCCATAAGTTATATAAAATGGCCACATACAGGATGATATGAATATGATAAGTATATTTTTGCTAGTTAAATTACGAACCTGTATTTGGATTTTATAATAATTTTAATTTTTATTCAAATATTTCCGATAAAGACATCAGATTTAAGCTTATTTTGATTCAATAAGACATCATCAAGTCTATCATTGAGCTACTAAATGACCTCATTTAGACTTCATATTAAGAATTATTATACCTTTAGTAAAAAAAAAAACAGTTCATAACAATATACAAATTAAAAGCTGTTCTAAAATCCGTCTTATAAAAAGCTTAACTATAAAGAGGTATAAAGAAATATTTTAGTTCGAAAGAGATCAGTCCAAATAGGCTGCTTCTTTGTTAGATATGGCAAAATTTTGGGTGCTTGAGTGAAAACGGGGTTGTACAACTTACAAGGCAAACATAGAAATGGCCAACAGAATAAGATGACTATATCAGAGAAGACAAAAAAAAAAACACGAAAAGTTGGTTGTCTGTAAAGTCGGTTTACTGACGATAGTTATACGTGATAACATCATAATGAAACATTGATAAAAAATTGCATACTTTAATGAATTGGATTGAATTATTATCACTGAATTATCATTATTTTGTATATAACAAAGGAGTCAATTGAAAATTACAATTTTTGCAAAATGAAATCAGACTGCAAAATATTATGAAGGAAATCAATTAAATCTTATTAAATTGTAGAAAAAAAAACATAAAACACGTTGTCTAGGATTCTACAATTATCGAATACAAGGCATAGCTTATTGTAGAAGTTCTCGAAGAAACTCGCGTCGCGGCGTTCCAGTAGCAGAACTCTATCGTGCCTTTTTATCGCTTGTATCGTGTTCTCGCTTGCACGCTCAGGCTCAAACGAAACATGACACTTTTTGGACAGGCTTCCCATGTTCGTCAATTTATAAGACGTTATCACTTCAAAAATATTGGATAATCGTCAATTGGAAGTACATAAATTAAACGTAGTAAGTAGTTAAAGTGTTATACATTTATTTTAATATGAACAAATAGCAATAGATAGGAAATGAGTAGATAGGAATGAAAAAGTTTGCAAAATGGTTGTTGCAATTTGCAAATACTCACAACGGAGTAGATTCTTACGGAGGTTCTTATGACAACATTGTCATAAGAATTTTTTTATTTGGTGATTGGCAAAATGTTAAGGTATGAATGCGTTATTTATAACTGTAAGTAAAATAAGAATCTATAATTTTCTACTAGCGACGAAAGAATAGCCAATAGATTGAACGGGAGTGAATTAGCTTAAATATGACAGTTTCATTTGTAGGCAAAAATGACATAAGGTATTAACGACTCAGAAGACAAATTTTCATTGACTACCTTGAGAGCGATCAACAACAAATATTAAGTGCACGTATTGCAACTTTTAAGTAGTTAAATCAATGAAAAGTGGCCATAATTGGCAAAAAAATGTTTTCTCAAGACAATGCAGTAATATTCATGTACGTTATTACGTACATCAAAATTGTTGAATATAGTTTGTATTACTCTATTAGATTTGTTTAATTATTTTCAGATTCCAAATAAATATAAAAATATGATTTTCTGATAATTTCTCATTAGTACAGACAGATTTGTGGTTAATGACCGTTTAGAACAGCTCAAAAGCTTTTCATAAACAAAGTATCGAAGAAATTGAACATTCCTAGAACAAGTATACAAATTTGAAAACAGATTATGAAAGACGACAAATATTTTTTTTTGTTTTATTTGTTAGGTCGGAAACTTTGAGGTAGCTCTCAAAGAATAATGATCTAATATAATCTAAGTATCAATTAAAGCTTCGATTATTTGCATGATGAATTTTAAACTAAAATACGTTTAAATACATTTTCGTATCTCTTGCATTTCGTGTAATGCTACATTAACTTTCAAATCATTTTCTTGAATCTTGACCTCAGCGTAATCTATCAGCCGCCAATTTTTTAAATCTTCAAGTTCCTTGACTCGACAAAAAGTTAATGTCATGAATAATAATCAGATCCTCGAGTCTAAAAGCATTTTTAAACTGCGTCTTAATTGCCAATTCTCACGAACAAAACACTTGCACATAAAATTCGCTTTAATTAAATTAAAGAAAACTAAATGTTCGTATCAAAGTCGTGAATGATAACGTGACAAGTCTTAAATATTATTTTCGCACGTAACGATTGGAATCTCCATTGCAAAAAGGCGAAATATAAGTTTTATGCTTTGAACCCAAAAAAGGTGTTTTTATCATTGAAAAATTAAAAAAATTACAAATCTGTTTTTACTTGAGGCCTTAGAAGGAATTAATTATTAAGAAATTGCCACCGCGTGAGACAAATGGAGAGATTTATATTTTAATTATTCACCAAAACACGTAAATCTAATTTAAATTTCAAACTCATTGATCAACGTGTTTCATGCATTAAATAATTTCAGTTCAAGCTCTATTACTGTATCGAATTCACTCCGTAAAGTTTCTACAAGCTTAAACTTCGAAACTGTTTAGTTTATATTGTAATAACGCGTGCCTTGCGATCATCGAACTGATGCGGAAACTAAATCGTTTTTAAAAATAAAGTTTATTTTTCTTCGAATTTTTCGGATGATTCTATTTATAAATCGGGAATCTCAAACGAAACGCATTGAAATATTTATGGAGATAATGAAACGAAAAACATGTTGAACAGATGTATCTAAGTCGTTTAAGAATGGTTTTTAAAATAGTAAGATTTAGTTTGTGGAATTCTAGGAAGTCGCGTTAAAATAGTCCTGAAAACGATGTTAATTTAAAAAGAAGCTAAATATCAGATTGCTTTAAACGTAATATTCGCGTCATCAACGATGAAAATAGCTTGAAAACATCCCTCTGTAATTCCAGGCTAAGCAAATGTGTGCGATTCGAAAGGATTACAATCCCTGGCGGATTCTTGAATGGGGCCACGTTGCGACAGGCCTTACTCCAAGTCCTGTGGGATGCCAAAACATTCCTGTCGGCAATGTTGAAACTGATATGAATAAAGTATCAGCAAATGACTATTTTGAGAATATTATTCCGTCAATTACTGTCGTTCGTATTGGAATTGATTTTATTTTTATTTAACACATAAATCGCTCGCGTCCCACTTTTTCATCAGTAAGGATTTCTCGCTCGTTCAACCAGTCAAAAATAAAAGAGAAAATATGAAATGTGAATTTTTTATCAGAAAAACATTGTCATGATATCGAACGTCAAATTTGTTTAGCTTACAGTAGAGGTTTCAAACGATTTGTAAAGTGAGACAAAGAGATTTCTAGTTTATTCATGTCTTAAATTTTGAAAATAGGCTTTGGCAGGTTTTTGAATGAAGAGAACGAGCCTTTAAGATAAGGCAATAAAATAGTCTTCTTTATGTATTTCATAGTGAAAAAGGGTAAATTGTAAAAGAAAAAAAGACGAAAAATCTTTTTTTAAGACCTGTGGGTTTCCATATTGATAGGTCTTTAAAAAAACAAGTCTAAAAATCTGACTTTTTTGTTTCATTTTATAGAATTTTTTTTTATCTAATGGTGCTTTCTGACCGAGAGATCCTGAAACTAAAAAGCTTTCATTAGAAAAATAATTATGCAAAGCTATAATTTAAATGTTGTCAAGAACCCATAGAAGATATTTTATTATCTAATATAATATACCTTTTTGAATTTCAGGAACTACTAGGACATTTTCCGTATCATTACATAAATTCTTTGTTTTTTCTATATTTTAATTATTTTCTTACAACGTTATATCTTCCTAAAGAGTTCCATAACTTATAAAAAAAATTAGTAATCATTGATTAAAGCAAACTTTTTTTAATGAAAAAAATTGAAAATTAATTTTATTTATTTAGTTTTAATAACAAAGTTAAACTAATTAACAATTTTTTCGTCACAAGAAAAATTTAAAAACGTTTTTCATTTAAACCTTTCATCGCAAAATTAATATAATTAGTCTAATTATTCTAAAATAATTATATTAAATTTACTTTAAATAAGCTGAAATTTAATGTTGAGATAAACATTTCTTAAACTTTCATACACCAAATGCCCTCCCAAAGCGCCCTAAATCATTCACAGCAACTAATGAATTTATTTAATCTTTTCAAAATTTTGAATAAAATTAAATTGACATAGTAAACTTGAAATTTGTCTGACTTAATATATGGAATTAAATGTTTTTATATTTCTCAGCACAACAAAGAGTTATTATATTTTAAAGTAAAGTAATTAAAAATTAATAAAAATATTTAGATAGGAATAATTAAGATAATTAATTATAAAAAAACATTTACCTGAAGATGATAATGAAATGAGAGACGCAGAGAATTTTAATTTATTAAGAAAATAATATCGCTAGAGCTTTACAGATTGAACTTTGGCAAATCGGTGGAAAAAACAGCTCGTTTCAAGTATGAAACATTTCGAGTTTAATTAACGTCAAAAACAAGAATATTGCCAATATTTGCTGGAAGTTTATCTAAATAGAATTACATTTATAACGACATGGCAATATATAGGTGTATACTGTATATATATACTATCGTATATATGATAATATATTGTTTTTCTTTGAATAACTCACTCGACTCAACTTGGCTTTCTGTTTTACAACTAACTTCTGACATGCTACGTAATTACTTTCATTCGAAAGCGGAAGATTATTATTGTTTGCAATCTTCGTTTCATGTTATGGCTTATGTAGATGGTTTTTAATTAAACGCGATAAAATTTAATGAATTTTCATGAATCAGTTTAAAATCAATACGTCTTAATGTCAGGTCGAGTTCAGCTCAAACTGTTGGAAACGAGAAAAATTCTTGCTCAATTAATCGAATTCCAACAAATCACACCTTAGATTACAAAATGTTATACACTTTAAATTTTTGTTTGATTTTGAAGTCGAAAATATAATAAAATTTTGGCACCACTAGTAAATTATTTGTTACTAATTGCTTGTTTGACATAACTCAAAACTAATATTCTTAAATCGTTATCATATTTTTGTAAAGTAGAAAATTGAGATCAAAAATATTTTGTATCAACGGCTTTGCAGTCTCTAGTCATTGCATCAGCCAAATTTTTATATTTTCCTAAAATTTTGCACTGTATCATAAAAATTAGAAGCTCTAATATTTAAAAATTATTTTCAATAAAAGTAAGGATTATTGAAACGGTAATTAAATATATGAAAGATAATTAAATAAATTTTTATTTCAAATATTCTGTGGAAATTGTTTGATAACCAAGCTGCCTTAAATATATTATTCGAAAATAAAGCCCAAAATAGGTAAGGGGCCATCCATAAATTACGTCACACGAATTTCGTGATTTTTGACCCCCTCCCCCTTCTTTTTTACAGCTGGTCACACTTTTAAGACACCCTCTCCTTAGTGTGACGTCACATATCTTACAATTTTACACTTACAAATAATTATTGAGCCACCTATTGGCGCAGTGGCTAAAGGAGTAGTTCTCTCCACTTCATGCGTCAAGTGGCCCGGGTTCGATTCCCATTGAATCCTAGAATTAAGATCCTAGAACTAAGATTATAATTGACCAACAGAAATTTTCTGTGTTTAGATAGTCGTGATATGACCATAGCTGTTAAAGCGACTTAAAACACAAAAAAAAAAAAAAAATAATTATTGAATAGTATCGGCGCGTAATACTACACCGAGAAAAAAATTCTCTTCGGACAATTAAATCGAAATGTTAAATTAAAATTAAAAGACTTTCAAATCATTTTTTGGCGTTTATGAAATTCAGTTGTCAGAAGAGATTTTTTTTTCCGGCGTAGTAGATTTGAGCCTTATGTTTCTACAGATAGTGTTGCAAATGTTTTTGAGTCTTTCGTCAATAGCTCAAATTTCGTGTTTTACTTAACACTTAGATTAAATAGATTTTGAAATGTGACGTCACGAAATTTAGGACCCCTTCTAGCTCTTGTCATACAATGTCACACTTGGTCGATCCCCTCCCTCCCCTAAAGTGTGATGTAATTTATGGATGGCCCCTAAGAGCTCTGTGAACTTTTATAATGTCAAACAAAAATTCTTTTTGAAAAGTTGTCAGAAAAAAGAAAATTTCATATCAACATGTGATGAAAATTTACCAGAGTCAAGTAAAACTCTATAGCAATCGACAAAACTTCAAAGAAATTAAAGAAACTACGTGTCAAACTGGATTGTATAATCTTAAAAAGAGCCATTTAATACCATTTTTCATTATTTAAAAACTTGAATTACGATTTGATCGGTTGTAATGTTATGCTTTCCAAGAGGACAACTTTCCAAGCTTTTCAGAGAATCTTGCTTGAAATTCAGGTGATATTTAGCATATATTTAGTAGCAAGCTTAACTTAACTTTTTAAAATTTTTATTTTGTCAAACGACAGTTGTGAACTTGTTGTAAAATCGTCAGATACAAAACTTTTTCTTAAAATTAGAGATGAATTTCGGTTAAAAGCTATGACAAAGAGCTACTTCAGTCGAAGATGTAGAGAACAGTATGATGGAGGTTGGGTATCAAAATTTGTAAGGCATCCACTTTCCACGATAATGGTCCTGTATTTCGTAGGATACATCTGGAGTACTCTGTATTATGTTGGATGTACTTAGAAAAGCAATCAATATTAATTAACAGTACCTAATGGAAGACATTTTGATACCACATTTTAATGGTGTAATAAAATACGGACAAACTTTTGATTTTTTTATAATTGAAGATGCATATTGTTATCGTATCCGGTACGTAAAAATGAATTACAAAATTCAAATTCTTTCTTGGCTATTTCTCTGGATTTCTTGAATTTCCCTGAAACTCCTAATAATTTAATTATTAACTGTTGTATCGGCAGCATTCTATTAAACATAGGAGACATATTAGAAATAGGGACGCTACCACAAAATATATTTAGATCTATTATATATATTTTCAGATATATATCTATATGAATAAAAATTTAGAAAATAAATATCTATCTAAATACCTAAACAATATTTTAAATTCTTTGCACCTCGTTGACAACAAAGTTTTAAGTCCATTTTTAACAACACGTCAATAACTTCTTAAGTTCTTCTTCCATGATCAGGGTCTATATACCTTGCAGATTTTTAAAGCTGAAAAGTAAACATTTACAAAAAAAAATGAAATTAAAACTTTGTTTCTAAACAGAAGTTTTGTTATTTTTTAAATCTTAATTTTAATGCATTTTAACTAACTTAAATGGAATTCAAAGAAAGCTAAGAGTCATCAAATAGGTGAGATATTGAAAGAAATCTTACTTACTACATAAAACTGAAACAAAAATAAGGAGACGGGGAAAATAATGCGAGATGTCAAATGAGGGATTTTTGAAAGACAAAATAAAGAGACGGAGATTTGGAGAATTTATTCAAGTCTTTGTCAGCACGTGTATGCAGTGTTTCGGCTGTTTTTATTTTAATAAAGAAAAGAGTACTTATATACATATATGTAATATAAAAAGATTTTGAGTTTTGGCCATTTTTTTCTTTGTAGATTTGAGGATGCTGAAAAAATCAAGCTTTGTGTCGATTTGAATAATAACGAACAATCCGAATTCACTTGCAGGAATTAAAAAAAGCCGTGCGATGAATGTAGGAAAAATAAGCGATTGCAAATGAAAGAATAAAGAAAATTTGGGGAGAGTGATACAACAAAAAAAATGCAAATAAAAGATGAATATCTTTTTTCTTACGTGATGATTTCATCATTCTCATTTATATCTGGAACATTTTGACATTTTTATGATAAGAATTTACAGTAAATTATGGAAAAATATGCTCATCTCCTGAAAACTTATTTGAAAGTTTAAATTTTTTGCTTATTTTTCATTTAATATTTTTTCGGGTTCCAAGCATGGTTTTTTGCTAAAAATTGTCTCAGTTTCTTCAATTCTTCGCCCAAAACTTGCTCGATATTTCAATTGGCTGTCGCCGAGAAAACGGAATGAGCATTTGAAAAAACGACAAAAACTCCCAATTCACGTACTTTACATGAAAATATAACAAGTTCTTGCTCGCCACAAGTGGTGTATAAAGTTGACCGTTCGCCAGACAATTTCTTTTAAGCGTCGTAAAGCATAAAAACAATTTTATTACATCTAAAATCGCTTTCAGATTTAAAACGAAAGCTTTTTATTTCGTCTCCTTCGACGAAGAACGGAACGCGAAAATCGAAAATGATTTATGCTTAAATACCATTTTCAATATGACTCCGGCATGAACAATGTAATGTATTAACTTTATTGGGCAACATGAAACGAAATTTGTGCTTTTATGTCTTTTTTAAACTCACTTTAGTTTTTATATTATTTGCTTCTTATGAAATTACGAGCCAATTTCGTCTTTTTGAAAATTTCAATTAAAATTCAAGCGAATGCAATTGAAAAGCATCAATGTTCTTAAATTCAATCCCATCATAAAATATGTCCTTTTAAATTGAAAATTAATCAAAAGAAATTTGGTTTGGTTTTTTTTTTTTTTTTTAAAGAAAGACATAGAATTTTAGTTAATAATTTAGTTAGAAATTTAAAAAAAAAATACTTTTAATAAAAAAACAAAAATGTTAAAATTATTCCCGGTTTCATATTTCTTTGACTCGTCATAAGACATCCATCACGATTTTTTTCGTATTAGTCGAAGGAAAAACGTACAGCGTAGAGCCGCAAAAAGTTTAGGGTGAACCTCGATTTTTTTTCCGTAAATACATTAAAACTTGAATATACAAAGACAAAAAGAAATGAAAAGAAATAAATATATAGACGTATATAAATAAAATTGGAAGCGCCTCTTCTATTCGCATCAAAGGGGATTCTTTCATTCAACCAAATTTCTGAGTGAGTCAGTCGACAGTCGGGTCTTTATGACCCGTCTTTGTGTCGTTTGAAGTCTGTGTGTACCGAAATTCAAAAATACACACGTGTGACTCGCGTGCGAACAAAGACCGGGTTTCGCCCGCAAGCCACAGCATCACAAATCACATATGGCTCGGCAGATGCACGACAGAGATGCTAATGCGAGTTTTGTTACGTGTCTGATATTTGATATTTTTCGTCAAACGGCAAAAATGTTTTATTAGTGTTTAATTAATAATAAATCAAACATTAGAGAATATTTCCTCAAAATGTAATTCAGTATGGTTCCCATTAGATTACTTTTGATAAAGATTACTTTATCAAAATAAAATGAATAAAAAGACCTGTTACACTGATGACATTTTTTTAAATTTGCATTTAGGGTACTTGTGGGTAAAATTTTGATTTCTCTTCATATAGTTATAATCAAAATTATTGTTTGTTTTTGCTCCTTTTACAATGGTCAATAAAAAAAAGTGGTTGCTTGTACTTATGTACGCGCGTGAGAAGTTATACTTTTTTGGCATCATTAAAAATTAGTTTTTATTAATTACATTCAAATAATCAATTTTAAAAAATTGTAAATTAGTATTTAATAATAATATATATATATATTTATAGATATAATTATTAAAAATAAAATTAAGGGAATAATATTTTAATTTATATCAATAAATAATATCCAAAGGAAGCTGCCAGACGTTTATAAAATTTGTCAGGATCATTTTTCTGGTTTACAATTCATGCATGTCATGAAAACGAAGCATCATAGAAATTGCGAAATAAAGTAAGTAGCTACTTTTCAAAGTAAATGTCTTAATCTTATTCTTATCTTGTTTTACTAAATTATTATTCTAAGATGGTTGAATCATTTCAGAATCCCAGATTTCGTGATAACTAAGAATATGCATGCAATGCAGACGTCATTTTCATTACAGCTACTGCAAAATTCGAGAAAAGTAATAACTTATTTTTTAATAATATGTATAATTTGTATATAAAATTATTTTTAATTTAAATATAAAAATAAATAAATAAATAAAACAAAAATTCAAATTACGCGCGCCAAGAAACCGAGTAGTTTTGCGGCCAACTGTCAATTTTTGTCTCAAAATGGCCGCCCATCTAAAAATTTCACTCTCATCATTTTTTCATAACGCACCTAAAGAAGTATAACTTAAAAAATAAGTTTTGGAATGAACAAAAGCACAATAAAATGTCTTAATTACTTATAAAAATTAAAAAGACATAAGAGAAAAACAAGTCACATATTGTACCGAGATTTAGATTCAACTCTATTGAGCTCCGTGTTAAAAATTCCTTTATTCTTGGAATTCATACAATAATTTAATAAAAACCTCACTTTTTTTAAGACAAATATCACAATAAAAATTTGAACAACAATCACTAATCGCTTAAATCTCACCGAATTGACAAATCCATTTAAATCATCAGAATGTCCTCAGAATGCCTGCGTGTCCTTATATACTAGAGCAGAATATTCTAGAAGTTCTTCGATATTTCCCTTTGTTGATAACGAAACTTTCTAAATTGTTAGATTTAAATCGATTGTCGATCATTTCGTACGTTTGGCCATTTTCCAATGAGGGATTTTTGAACATTTAATCTCTTTTCAATGTCCGGCTCATTATTTCCAACCTTATCCGTCACACTATCAATTTTTTAACTTAAAATTACTTAGAGTACCTCTTCATAGCAATACTTAAGTTTTATAAGTCCTTCTGAGATTAAAAATGACAAAAACTTGTAAAAGGAACTTGTTAAAGGAAACTCTTTTCAGACAAATAAAATTTACACCGTGTCAATTTGTGTGCTAGTTTGACCAGATTAAGTCTGTTGTCTCTATAAAGTTTGAAAAATACTCCAAAAAAATCATGTTATCACTTGTTTTCGAATCTTAGAAATAAAATTAAATAAATAAAACATAAGAACTTAGACATTCTTATCTTTATTATATTTCAGGATCATCATTTATAATTTTGCTAATCTTTGAATGAACCCAGTGTATATTATGATGTTTTAATTTTCATACTGTTATTTAACTAAACTTGAACGAAGTCGGATACATTTACTAGTTGCTTTATATTGGTATTATTTTAGCAATTATATTAAAATCGGAGACGAAAAGTGTGCTTTAAGATTTGATAATGAATTTATGATTTTGTGAAGCTTCTTAGATTTTTGAATTTTTTAAAGGATTTAAAACTTAAAGTATTTAATCTTAAAATAATACTCGTTTTAGCATCTAAAAAGTTCAATTCTTCATAAAACAAGTATGAAAAAATATTTCAAAAATATTTTCACAATGTTTTTAAATTTAACCCCTTTTACTTTTGGTTTTACATTAAAAATTCAAATCTTTCTCTGTACAATAAGTGATTTCAATTAACATCTTAATTTTGGGTTGCTTTTATACAAATATGGGTGAGATGTAATTTTTATTTTTTTTATTTCTTAATATTTTAAATTTGTTCTCGTTTGTCTTTTTTTCGTTGGAAGGTGAAAATCTTCAAAAGACTACAAAACTCGTACCTCATAGTAGTGTGGGTTTTTACCCACTAAAACTACCTTCAAAATCACGACCAATTTTTCATTCGACTAGTGATTTTTATTTCTTGGATGCGCAGCATAGAGAAAAATTATTATAAAATAATTTCCATATCGTTTATTCCCTCAAATCTTGAGGCTTTATTCGCCTAAGATGTTGAAATATGCTGTTGTTAGTTAAATTAGTATGAATTTGAAGCCTTTGATTATGCTTGATCGCATATCGCTTGGTCTGTTCAGTGATTAAGATGATCTGTAAGTCACGGTGCAGATCCCTGTTACGTTTATACCAAGGAGCATTTAAAATCCCACCCAGTACTTTGTTCTGGAAGTTTTGGATCATTTTCATGTTTGATTTTTTGGTACAGCCCCGTAATTGGATGCCATATGTCCATACAGGCTGTACTAGCATCTGTTTGTATATCAACAGTTTGTTCTTCACTATCAGTTCCAAATCGCGGTCTAGTTACCAAAAAAGCAAAAATTTTTAAGTGAAACATTTTTTTTAATTAGTTATGAGAAAGACAAC
Organism: Sisyra nigra; assembly: GCA_958496155.1. Taxonomy (NCBI): domain Eukaryota; kingdom Metazoa; phylum Arthropoda; class Insecta; order Neuroptera; family Sisyridae; genus Sisyra; species Sisyra nigra. Next base: position 13,362,672 of record OY292314.1, on the reverse strand, counting down.
ATACATAGCTGAATAGAGCTAATACTCAAAATGCATATTGCCTTGTGTTATTTAAACTTATTATTTATGGTAAAAATAGAAAATAAAAAAATAAAAACTAAAATAGCTAAGTTTACCAAAGCTACCTTAAGAAGTTTATTATGACCGAAAGTTTACCTTGTAATTTTCCACTATTGAAAAAAATGTTGTTAGCAACTTTTCCGTTTTGTGCTCGTCATTTTTCCAGCAGCATGAAAATTTCATAAAACGGGAACAGAAAAAAAGATCGAAATTATAATATAATAATTTTGTGCCAAAGCGTATCTCTTTGCATTATTCAATTTAACTGCAATTTCATTCTTTCATAATGGAAAACACTATCGTTTGCATGAATAACTCGCCCCATCGCTCTACATAGACGCGCCGAGTTCAAAAGTGTTAGAACGATAAATGAAAGGAGAAAAAATTAATTTAGTTATCAACGCGAAGCTTACAATGAAGACGAAGCTCCGCAACTTTCGGCCTTGTTAAAAAAGCTTTGCCAAATGAAATCGGGTGCACATTACAGTTTATAAAGCGCATTTTAAATTTCGGAAAGTTCATTTTGGAATACATTTAATTTTTCATCAAAATGATAATCGTGTCAGTGTAGGTTTTTAAGGTTTAAATACATTTTTTTTTAAATCAAATTTTTCAAGTTTTATCTTGCATACTCTAACTCAATTGAAATGAGACTAAACAATGGAACCAAGTCCCAATTAGTTGTGAGATTTATCCTGATTTGTTAGGTGAATGAAAGACACAAACATTTTTAGAAGGCTCGAAAACTAATTAAAACTTTCTATTATATCGTAATAAGCATAAGCCGTGCACTTGAATATAATATGGAAGTTGGTTGTTCTTCTACAAAGATTGCAAAACTGAATCAAGTTCCGCGTACAGATTATTAAATCCAATTAAGAAATTTAATATTGGAAAACTAAACGATGCCGAGGACAAATTCATGCCGACACAATTGGCTGAAATTCATTATTATTAGACCCCGTTCGTTCGTCGGCTGCACATTTTCATTAATTACTATCGCGCTGTATTAAATTGCAATTCAAATTTGAACAATGAAGAATATTCTTGAGACGATTATCGCCAAAGTTTCGGAGGTTTCTTCTTGCTTTTCTTGAAGATCTCAATTTCTCAATTTAATACGCTTATTAGATGTTAGATAAATGAACCCAATTTGTTCATCATTTTGAAAAGAATATATTGATTGTACGAATTTGGAGGAAAAGGAACTTTTAAAAATTAATTAAAAAATTTTGAAGCTATAACACCAGCTTTAACTGTCTTTAGTTAGCTTTCATATTAAACTTAAAACGATTTCTAAACAATAATAGATTCAAAAATTAAAGAATATTTTTAAAAAATCTACATTTTGGGTGACTTGGAAATTGGAATGTAAATAGTCGTAGAAAGTTAAACAAAAAACTTAAGTTTAGCAATAGCCTTAAGTTGGACTTGGATATCAAAATTCTTTAATGTTAAAGCTTTTTGAATAATCGTAAGAAGATTAAAAAAATGTTTTTGACATTTTTTTCTTGTGCTTATTTATAACTGTTTTGGCACTATTATAAATATTTTAATCATTTTTAATTAAACTGATTAAAAAAATCTGAGTAATGATTTCTTGCAGAATGATAGATATAATCGATCAACGGAAAAAATCATTTTGAATTATAGAAAGAAATTTCAACAGAAATAATAACCGTAAAGAAAATAAAAGCGGTATTCTAAAAACTACAATATATTTTCTACAAGATATAAATTATTGAACTTTTATTATAAGCAGTTTTTATACATTTGAAATTAGAGGATGATGGATCAATAAAATGCTCTACCAATATCAATTTGCAACATTTCGCTTTTATTTTAAAAGCTTCTTCAGGCTCGCTGTATACAAAAACATAATTATTTACAATGTTTGCAGTAGCATTATCAAATAAATAATATCTTTGATGAAAAGCTAGCATTGGGACATATAAAAATATATTACATATAAAAATAATAACAACATAAAAAAACTGATGTTAGTAAATTATATAACCTATATAACAACTTATTGGAGGTATACAAAAACAGAAAAAGAAATAACCGTGTGGAATTATGTAGGTACAGGAGCAAAATTTAACATAAAATGTGAAATATAATTAAAATAATTAGTAGGTTGTTAATAAATTATTTAATAATTTGTGAGGCATAGTAACAAACTGTTAAATTTTTTAGATTCCAATTTTTGAGAGAATATTTTTCATCTCATCACTATTTTATGTGTTCTTATTGCTAAAAAATCTTTTCACAAAAGGTAAGTATAATTTACTATAATTTTTTAATATATTTAATAATTTAATATAATACTGCAATCATTGTAAATATTGAAAGAAAACGACTCAGGTCATTTAAGATCAAGTTTTATTTGCACTTTGCAGTATGTTTTTAATTTTTCAAATTCAACGACGTTTGATTTTGAAGCTTTTTTTTGAATCTATATTTTTAATTTAAATAAACTGCTTATTAATTTTTATCTTTAGATCCTTTTTATAGCTATAAATTAAAAATTGGAGGATAATGGGTATCAATTAAATGCTCTGGCAACATCAATTTCAAACGTTTCTCCTTTATTTTAAAAGCTTCTTAAAGCTCTGTGTACAAATTCATAATGCATACACAATACATAAAAAGTGGGCTAAATGCCATATGATCATTAATAGTTACTATTACTGAACATGGCATCTAGATATACTTAAACTTGTTTTTTCGGGTCTAACTAAAAATTTTTTTTGGTACCTAGCCCGTTATTTATGTCTAGTCTTCAATTATGTGTTTGTACACAGAGCCTTAAGAAGCTTGTAAAATAAACGCGAAACGTTTGAATGTTGCCAGAGAATTTAATTGAAACCCATTATTCTTTAATTTTTAATTTTTAGCTATTGAAAGGATCTAAGGATAACAATATATAAGCATTTTTTTAAGTTAAAAAAAAATCGCTAATGACCTAGAAGTTGATGCGACGTTAAATAAATCAATTTAAAAAAAATAGATTCATAAAAAGCTTCAAAATTGCAAAAGGAAGAGTATTGCGAAATCTTAATATAACTTTGCAAATAATGCAAGCTAAGATTATAATTTTTATACGTCTTCATCCTTCAAGCACTAAACAAAGTTTGGAAAGTTAAAAGCGCTGTAAATTTTTTTCTTTATGTTTTAAATATTTGAATTGTTTTTTTTTTAAAAGATGAAATGAAAAACCTGTTGTGCTTGTTAATTTTTTTTGTCAGTTAAAAATACTCTTTTAATAATAACCATTTGTATTAAAAAAGTAATTTTCGTATTATTAAGAAACCTGGGTTTTAGATTAAAGAACCATTTTCAACTTAAAACTTAAAACCAAATGGAAAAATGTGAAGAAGCCAAAAAAAAGATTGATTTTTCAATAAAATTAATTTTTTTTTAACTTTTTTAGAACATTTGAGAAAAAATCACTGTTTCTTGTGCCTCATAAAGTTTTTAGGGATACTTAAAAGTTAAAAATATAGAGACGATATCTTAAGCGTATTCATTTTTTGCTAAGTTATACTTAAATGTACAACCCATCAAATATTAAGCACTTTTTAATCGTTCTTAATAAGTCTTATTTTAACTTTTATTGCTGGAAACTCAGGACAAATAAGATTGAAGGTTTTTAAAGTAAAACAGTAAACAGTAAAGTTTTGGGATTTTGATTAGCTCATATAGTATCTAGTTTTAGTGGTGTAATTGTGATTATTCGGACTGATACAATGAATAAATTAAAGAACTAAAAAAAATAAATAAAATAAATATGTAATAATTTTTTGAAATGATTTACAGATAATTTTTTGGTTAAAGAAGGCATTAAAGAAAACTATATGCTATATAAGTAAATATTAGCAAATAGCAATAATCTTTTTTTATCTATAGTTGAACAATTTCACTTTTTTCTTCCGATCATATACTTTAATATGTCATCTTTACTGCAAAATAAAAATTGATAAAAAAATTGAAATTATGAGTCAACTTCGCATCTCTTTTGTATAGCTGAACTTTGAGAATACTTTTATCATTGTTTTTTTTCCCTATGCATGACATGGTTTAATTACTTAATGAATTTATAAGACTATAAGATGTTTTGTTTGGGTTAGTGCAAGTCTAATTTAATTTAAGTAATACGAAATTAGTTTCCAAATTGAAAATAAGGGCTTTTCACTGGGAATAAAAGTGAAATAAAAACGACTGAAAGCATCTTGTTGCAGTTGTTGTTAATCGCAAATCGAATTTCGTCGTGCAAATCCAAACTGTGTACAATTTCTCTGCACCAAATTAAATTAGACAGTTTGCGCAAAACGATGACCACGATGTGCCATTGTGAAGACAATACGGAAGACGAGATAAGCCAGAGAGACCATAATTGTCGCCGCGACGCAAACAATGCGATTTAAGGTCCACTCGGGAAGATCGGGAAGACGAGCAAGAGACGAGGCTGCTTTGGTTTGTTATTTCCCCAAATTCCTCACACACACAATAAATGTATGCTTGTTAGGGAACGCAATGAGCTTGCTTGCAGATTTCCAGCTTGCGGCCATTGTGGTGGAACAAACCGTATTCAAAACGGCCAAACGAACACCAATCTTCCCAATTTGGCCCGATAATAATTAATCGACTCTATTGAACCGTAATTTATTTTCGGATCTCTATTGTATTCGTTTCCAATTGTCTTACTTGCAACCCAAAACTAACCTCAAGAAAAAAATGCTTTTTCCTAAACTTCAATTCATTTAGAAAAGTAACTCATTTGAAATTGAATTAAATTACTCTTTCATAAAAACATTATTTTCTTTGCTATTTACTTAAACTCATTAAAATATTAAGCTTTAACGTCTGGCAAACAGTCACAGCAATTAGTAATTGAAACGAGAAACGGAAAAAAAATGATAAAAAAATGCAAATATGAGAATTTTTCTTTTCTGCTTTTAATTAAACTGCAATACTTTAATTGAAATTAAAAAAATATTATACAACGATTCACGTTTAGATGAGATAGAATGGAAATGTAAGTACGATTCTGTCTTCATAACGACAACACAATTGAATTGAATCGAAACGATTTGAATCGCTTATGAATATTGATCAAGTGAGACGCAAATATGGAATTCGAATGCTTAGAATTTTTAATTGCTATTGTTTGTTTTCAATTGGAGCGACTCGTGCGCCCTTTGCACCCTTTGCAGAAACATTTTCATCCCTCTGATTTTTTTGTGTGACGAGAATACAACTAGTAGAAAGATTTCACTCTTTTAATTCGTTTAAGATTTAAAAAAAAAATTATAATTCCTATTCAACTTAATTTCCTTTGTTGTCATTTGTATTGCTAATTAAAAGATGGAAGAATCGACATTTTTTTTATTTAATTTCTTGGAGATAACGAAACAACTTTTTTTTGTGATTTCTCTCAAAGGATAATAAAATAAAACGTTTTTATGATGAAATTTGATTGTAATATATTTTTTATTTCAATCATATAATTGAGTCAGAAATTAAATGTAAACTGCTTTGGGAAAATGATAACAATGAAAATTGATTGATTTTCCTGACATTTAAGACCCCTAAATGAAACGAGTGTGACTTGGTTAAATAAAGAAATTTTTTTTCAATCTTAAAATAAAATGTAACAACCTTAATTAAGAAATCTTTGTAATAAAACACGAACTAGTAATACAAACCTTTAATATTTTGTCTATTTTCTTATAAATGTTTATTATCGTTGTATATGAAATATGGAATCTTTATTTTATCGTTAGTGTTCATAGACTAGGCTTTTAAATTGGTGTTAAATTCAAAGGATAGTGATTTAGGTTTTCTCTGCTATTAAAAAAATTAAAAGTTATTTGTAAAGTTACAGATCAGAAAAAAAACTCTACAAGTTCGATCGGAGATCAAGAAAGTCTGAATTTTCATTAGCAGTTCGATGTTCATGATTTACATCAAATTTGTTCGTTATCGATTCAGGATTGATCCTACCAATCCTCAATTTTTTTTAATCACTAAAAAGTCGATATTTTTAGCCATCATCTCGAGTCGAAATTTTAAAACCCCGATTGAGCCTTGTGGAGCCTGATTCTTTTGATATGGTCATTTGCCCGCTTCGATTTAAAACCTTCTTCAACCTAACTACGCTAAAACGAACGTAAGTAGGTGCTATCAGGCTGAAACAGATTTTATTTTCCTAAATCTTCAAATCCATTTCAATCTGTCACGCCCTGACTTTAGGCTATCTAGGTTGAAACTCCTACTTACGTTCTTTTGACAATTATTTTTATATTTGGCAATTATACGTGCTCGACAATTATTATATCTATATAAGTTTTGAGCTGATTCATGATTGGCTCAAAATAAAACAAACGAACAAAGTCATTTTTGTTTTTTAATGGTGGAAGAATGGTAATAATACCATACTTTCAAATATCCTCACTACAGACTTGTCATCATAACGTATAATTCATTAAGACTCCTTTCATAAATGATTGACTCTAAAGGAACCACTAAATGAGTTAAAGAATCCCCTTTTACGATAACCATAAGAGAGAAAAATTATTAAGTATAAAATTTGTAAATATAACGCAAATCTAGCAAGGTTACTGGCTCTTAGGTTACAATTTTTAAAAATATTTTAGTAAGCACTAGATTCGGGTACTTCAACGATTTAATTTTAGTTGAACCTAATTTCATTTTTGAAATATTTATGTGTAAAGTTGGTAGCTCTGTAACGGAAAGGAATATATTTTAATACAGAATTTTACCAGTTTCGTTCCGAATTTTTATAAAAGATTTTTTGAAATAACTACTACAATAATTAGACCGGAGCTTTGTTCACGAAGGAAACGAACTTGGTGTAAGTAGAGATAGATTTTTTCGAGGAATTCGAGCGAGAAACGACCATGTCAAAGTAATGTGTTTCACATATTGTTCAGCCGAGTATCAAGGCAATGTGTGTTGATAGATAATTGGCCGATAGAGGAAATTCCGTTATTACTGAAGCCTATTTTATCTCGAATCCACAATAGAAATTATGTACGCTCGAAAAATGGAATGAAAAATAATAAAACGAACCGAATTCATTTCTATGTGCACCCCGTTCCATTAATCTTGTTAACTATTAAGTGTGAAGAATCATTAATTGAACTCAGCTCGAAAGAAAAAAGTTCATTTAATCGATTTTTTACTCGATTTCAGAAAAAAAAATTAGGTGTAGAAGAAAGAGATTCTCTCCTTGCTGCCAAGTTGAAAACTTATTCGATTACAATACGAGTCTTCTGCTTTATTTTATTGTTGGTTAAAAGTAAAACAAACTTCTTCAAGTTTTTTGTCTGGTTTCTATCGTGTTGGGGGTAACAAAAACTAAATAACTTATATCTCTTTTGAAATATTAAAATTGTTTCAAATCCTTCTTTTTCTCTTCCACTTAATAATGCGCTTGTTAAACAGAACGAAACGAAACGAACTTACATTCAATTAAAAACTATGAATCGTAAATAATGTGATACTGAAATTAAGATTTGTTTTTTGTCTCCATCCAATGTATTTATAAGTCGTTTATGGTATACAAATTTCTATATATCTTGATTTGTTTATTTCGTATAAAAAGTCATTAAGATGTACGATAATTATAATATAGAATGATAAATTGGACTTTAAATGGATTTCAGGCTGCTTTGTTCCGAGGATTTGTATCGAGTTTTTTGCCTTTTGTCTCGCTATTTTATTTTTAAAGAAAATGATTTTGAATAAGGTTTGTTTTACTGGGTACAAAAGTCTTGCAAAACTTCCTTAAATAAAAAATTTTATTTAACTGAATTAGATTTTCACAATCTTTAATGATACAAAAAAATCGTTTCCCCAACTTTGTTAAGGATTTTAATCAAGAATTAAAATTTACTAACTTTCAGTATTATTTTATTTGTGAATAAACGGATAATTAATAACTTCTTCATATAAAAACTAAACTATTTATATTTTCTTTGCTTAAATAAACAACGTTTATTCATGAATAATAAAACTTTTATGGCTTTATAAGAGGTTTAATTTTTATCTGTTATAATATTTTCTTAAAGAAAAGAAAAATCAATTTAATTGTGTTACATTTTATTAGATACATTTAAAAAAAACTCTGTGTTTTATCACCGACGCTCTATAAAAATGCTTTCTTCGATATTTTTTATGATGTATTTAATAGATACGCCCACGAATTTTAGTTTTTCAATATTCTCTAAGATAAATATTAGCTAACAATTTAAAATCACAAAAGCTGCGATGATGTGGGTCCTGTTTTTCAACAAATATATTATTATGGTTTTATATTCCTGTTTCATTTAAAAAATAAAGTATGACATGAGAGAGGAACTACAATATTTTTAACAAGGAAAAAATTTGTTATTTTATACACAAAATAATAACACCCACATTATTTAAGGAAAAAGCAGAGTCGATCGATTTCATAAAGTTTTAATTTTGTTTCGAAATTATTTTCATATTTTATCAGAACAGTACAATTATTAGTTTACATTTTTAATGTATTTCTCCCACGTTAAGAAAATAATTAATCAAATATTTCTGATGAAACTGTTTATTTAAACAAATACAAATACAAGTGAAAATTAAATTTTCTCGTTGGAACAAAATGGTTTTATGTAAAATTGAACTTTAATCTTAACAAATATACCTGCCTTTTTAGAAGAAATGAGGGAAAGTTTGAGGCTTAGTGTAAGAAAACTTTCGAATTTTCAAAGTAAAGAGACTCCAAGTTACGACAAAACCAAGAAACTTGAAAGAACTTAAGTTGTAAGAAATTGTCATAAAGGCCTAAAACAGCCATTAAAACAAACGAAACCGCTTTTATTTCCAAGACAGATAAAATTATTTTCCTAAAAATAGTACTTTTAATATATAATTTTCATTCAAATTAATAAAAAATTAATTACTAACTGCTGTAAAACTGAAAATGATGCTTCTTAGTTTTCAATGTGGTCGAATATTGGTCTTTTAAGTATGATCATAGACTATTTAAGCATTTTGATAACCATAATTTGACATTAAAATTATTTTTGTAATGAAAAATCAAAAATTGTTATTATAGTCAAACTTGAGCAAATGAGAACCGGGTATGAGAGAAAACTCTACAAGTGAGAGTAAGATTTGGAATCTGCTATCAATTCTTGAAGTAACATTAGAATAGATAACAACAGGCAGATGATCGATTTAACAATAATCAGCAAATTCAATAATGAAATTAACATTTGAGTATTAACATCAATAATGAAAATTCAAAATTAGTTGCAAGTAGTAGAAAAATTGTGCCGAAGGCGTTGCAACATGCAAATGGAGTTGCAAGACCTAGTAAATAAATTATATCGTTTATTTTCATACCCTAAATCGAATAATTTTCCGAAAATTTTGAGTTTTACTAATTTCGGTTTCCAGACTCTTAAATCGAATTTTTAAACGGAGGTTGTAGTCTAGAGAATAGTCTTTTAATGTCGATTGCCTACTAATAGTTATATTGACTACCAGGATCGGTACCAAGCGAACCACTTTTTAGTGGCGCTGCTTTAATATCTATGGCCTTTTAAGAAATATATTGGATGAAGACAATGCTGCTCAGCTTTTGTTCATTACTCATAATATTTTATTTTTTAGAGTCAATTCATTTGATTTATTTTGCTACCTATTATTGAATCATGATCATTTTTACGTTCATGGCTTACACTACATGATTTTCTATTATTTTTTAATTAATAGTAAATTGTATAGTAAATTGAAGAATTGCACTATATGTTATTTATGTTATATGAATTACACTATGTTATTATTTGTCCTTAAAACGTATTTCTTCTGCCACCATCTGTGCAACCACCTCCGACTCCGATTAACCTGCCTAAGAAAGCAGTTTTTCACTCGATAACCTAACTATGAATTTTTTTTTTTGTTATATTTCTTTATTTTGCTTCCTGAATCAGTTACAATGTACTATTACAAGGACTTTTATAACTCTTAAGACTAATTGAACTATGCATAGTTAACTTAAATAGTTTTGACAAAATTTAGTAAATTTTTAAATAAATTTTAGTGTTTATAACATGGAAACGTTATTGAATTTGAATACTTTTGAATAATTTACGGCATTGAAATTATTTTCGGCTCTAATTTCTTTACTATTAAGAACAAGAAAGTGTAAAAAAAAATGTTCATCTCTATGTTTTTATATGTTTAATTTAATTTAATATGTATTATTCAAGCCACGCGCAGGTTTTATTCAGACAAAGCCATTTTTCGTAGGAAATACAAGGAGTCTTGTTAAAATTTGATGAAAGTCATTTCAGTGCGAGACAATAAGCCTAATTAAAAAAAAATGTGTACAATTTGTAAGATCTTTCTTCTATAATTTTATTTTAATTACTTTTAAATTAACTCGAGTTGAGGCAACACAGCAAAAAAATCGCCCTTTTTACAAATGTAACATCTAAAAGTTGGCGTAAATAATTAAAAAAAGAATGACTTAATTAGAAAACGTATTCAGGTAACTGTTCATATTTATAAATGTCTAATTACAGATAAAAGACTCCATTTTCGCAATAGTCACCGTGTTGAGACGGCGAAGAAGAACGATGGCGAGAAGGAAGTGGTTAGGGGTTGGTGGACGTGCGGTTGGTTAGACACGAAAATTCGTAGACATTTCGGAGAGAATTTCGGGATGTTCGTATTTAGATATTTTCAGATGGGGCCGTTTCATTTCCCTTACGTTGAAACTTGCTCGGTTTCTAGTTAAGGGCTGTTTGCATTCTGATTTGTTACCACCCCAGCTATTTAAGCTCGTGACAGGAATGGACAAACAAAAATTTGTAACAATCACACATTGCGGGCCTTATTATTGTACTACTTTCTACTGGCTCGCCCTGAAACGCAACCGATAGAATTTAAATAAAAACTTCATTCAATTATGTTTATATCTCTACTCTAGAATTCAAATGGCAATATTTTAATTCAAAAATAATCCAGTTCATGAACGAAAACTGAACCTACTTATTATAATCTTAATTTTTAAAAAATCGAGAAGACTTTTTATTTTAGTAATGAATAATTGTATTTATTTTTTTAAAGTTCTTTTATCTAGCAATAGTTTCACTATTCAGTGAGGTAAATAAACCTTTTTTCTTTAAAAAATGGTTTGATATGAAAAAGTAATTATGAAGGTTTCAAGAAGACGACATCCGCTTCTTCTCGATCATTGTGGTGAACGATTCACGCTTTACTGAATGCCGTTAATAGCCACCAAATGTATTTATTCATCCACCCGAATAACCACAAAGGTCACTTTTTTGACACCGTGTTGTCATTATAAGTTTCCTTCGTTGAAAAACTCAAAGCAACCAAAAAAAAAAACAACAAAAAAATTAGTGACAAAAGAACCAATTTCTTCATCAAATCATCTACGTTGGACAAATAATTGATTTTAAATCAAAATCTTGTCCGAAACTAAAAATAAATTCACGTTGATTGCACCACCAATATTTGTCTTATAACTTCGAAAACGAACGAAAGTTTACGCCAACGTTAACTTTATTGATTGTATTGAAGTTTTAACTAAAACTCAATTACAATCTATTCCTAATATGCCAGGACGAAAAGTTTCTAATAAAATTTTTGTTGAAATTGAAATGTATGTCGTGGAGTTTCTCATTGAAGAGGTTTTTCGAGAGGAAATGATTGTCCTGTTTGCTGGTGAAGGATCAAAAACACATTCGAATGTAAATTTTCTAAAACCATTTGAAACGATTTCGGAAAGATGCGATAGAATATACACGACAGACAATATATTCATCGATTTGTAACAAATATAAGACGTGAATTTTATAGTTTATCTTTCAAATATCGAAAAAGTCAAAGAATCAAATCTATAGTTTTATACAAGTATGCATAGAGTGAGTGTTTTGAAAAATGATCAGATTGAAAACTATGAAATTATACTCTAAAAACGATGGATTTTATATAAAATTTAATAGGACTCAGTGAAACATTTGCTACTATACTGCGTTGTTAAAGGTAAATAATTTTAATGAAAAACTAAATCTAGGCTAAAGTGCTTTATATTTTAAATGGAATTTATGGAAGTCATGTGGGAGTCGAAGGTAATGAATATATGACGTAGAGGTAAGAAATACCAAAAATTACAAAGGGCTAAGGCCATAGTTGTACCTACATATGTATAGGATGTTAGAATATAAACGAGAATATAATAAGAAAACTAAAACCAAATGTAATAAAATAAGTTGAAACAATTTTACAATTTGACATATTTATAAATACAAATATTGTATAAGTTATTTTAAATTCATGAGTTTTCAATCTTTGAATGTATGCTATTTAAAAAATTCCATTATTTTCTTTTGAAAATTAAAAAAAAAATATTTTAAGAAAATAAGGTCAATGTTAAGGTGAAATAAATATTTAATATGAGTGATATTATACATATTATATAATTTAAAACTCAGTTACATTGGGTAGCAAATAAAAGTATAGGTAGAGAGTTGGTAATAGAGAACATTGTTAGATGATGAAGTTTTCAAATTGACCCCGTTTATAAATATATTATTCGGGTTTGTTTGCACAAAGTAACAATATAAGTTCTCAAATTGTACAATAATAATATGAGACATACACACAAACAATTTTATTTCAGCTTCTCTAGTTAAGAAGTAAAATATATAGAACAAACATAGAGCAAACAAGAAAACAAAACGAACGAACAAACCTACACATGTTCCAGCTAGAATCCAGATAGAGAACTAAGTACATATTTCATTTTACTTTAGAAAGATAAATTAATTCTATCCAACCTCTTGTGACAAGGTGTGTACAAGTGACGGAAAACGTAGACAATTAAAGGCGCTTTGTACTATTTCGGAGTAGACTCTCCTACAACAGTTGACAAGAACGACGAGCTCTCGGTACCAAACGGGAACGAACGGGAACAAGTCGAGAATAGCCTTGAACGGCGGGCGACAAGTAAACACTCCAGCTCCAACGTTGAGGGACAACGCTGTTTCCGTACAAATGCAAATATCTAACCGAGTCTTACTACATGTTCATTACTCATGTGTGCTCAGGTATTTTAAATATAATATACACACTACATACGATATATCATAATACAAGTAAATAGCTACGATACACCTACAACGGTTTATTGCCAAAATTTATTTCTAACCCTCCGAAATTCATCAGAATTGTTTGCGTTTTCAATTTTATTTTAATTAAGTTTGAATTTAAATTTAACAAAATATTTTTCTTGGCTTCTTATATTTGAAACTTTGCTGGCTCTACTCAAGTAGGCGGAAAGTTCATCGAGAGAAAACTCACAGGGTGTAAGCCGTATCGAATATATTCCATCCATTAATAATTCCGTAACTAAAGGGTAAAAGTTCTCACGCACCCAGCAAACTGAAAGGGTTGTTGGACTATTTTTGAAAATCCTGGCAACCTTAAAATAATACGATATAAAGGGCTTAGAGGTTTTTTTTTTTAAAACAACATTTGAGATAAACTGAATTTTTAGTGATTTTTTTATTTTGGCCTTTGATTTTTTTTCTGTCTATTGTTATAATTTAAGTCATATGGGTGTTAGTTGTTTTAGGCATATATTAGGGATATTAAAGATATATAAAGGAAGTTTTATTTTTGCTCTCCTTGAAACTTTTGAAAGAAAAGTTATACTTTTAAAGTATTCTCTAGTACAATTTTTTGGTAACAATTATTGGGCATTGACCTAAGTCTTAATCTTAAACTTAATGGTGTTTGAGGTTTGTTTTGAAAAGTCCGAGCAATATCCAAAAATAGACAACCTTAGTGCATACCAAGATTAATTTAAGTAAACAAAACCTCTTGGAAGAACGCTCACCAAATTTAAGTTAGATTTGTCAATTTCTTTGTGTTTGGTGCTAAAATTTTCTGTCTTAAACATAATTTTATGAAAGGGAATTAGCTTCAAAAAACTTCACTAAAAAGAAACTTGATAAGTATTATGAAAAATGTACACCTTTGGTTAGAACCGTTTATTAGTGGTTTGGAGGGGCGTCTTGGGAACGTCCTGGACGCCCAATCAAGCGAGCATATCCAGAAATTTTAGTTCAAAGCCATTATTCAGTAATGAACGAAAAGTCCGCAAGATTGCTAGTACAAAAAGTATCTATAGTATCTCATTTTTTATCAACACTTGGGCATGAAAAAGTTATTCGAAAAATTGGTTTTTCGATTGCTCACAGTTGACCAAAAATGAAATATTGTGGGGTGTTTGCAAAACGGCTTGCAGCTTTTTCAACGGAATTTTCAGAATTTTAAGCATTGTTTCGTTATGGTAAACAAAACATGGATACTGTAACATTTTTACGGGTTCTTAGGTTTATGTTTAATGACGACAAATTAATTTTTTTAACAATTATTTATTGATTTAAACTTATACCACACTTATAAACTCCACGTTAACAATAAGTTAGTTCACTGTTTAACTAGTCAGTTTTCACAGTCACTTATTCACTAAATGTCACTCACTATTCCACTGTTTCACTTTATATCATAATGTTCACAATTTATTTAGCACTGTCCACTTTTACTATTTATTGAAAACTTCGTTGACGTTCACTATTTATTTCAAGACTGATCACGTTCATGATTTGTTTCAAGACTGTTCACGTGCACTATTTATTTCAAGATTGACTCGCCTAAGTTTGTCCGGGGCTTATATAGGATTTCGTAATCCTTCTATTATTCCTTGGTAGAAATTTCCATTCTTTTGTCTAATCTTTCGTGCCCGGTGGTCTTCAAAGACGAAGCTCTGAAAGAAAGAATATTCTGGAATTCCTAGAATTTCACAAGATTTCTCCCATCCTGTAACCACGGTGTTCCTCCATTGGCTGGTGATTGGTTCGTCCCACCCACGGCTGAAGGCAGGTGACATCACCCCCAGAGTCTTAAAATGGTGGCACTACCTTAGACACATGGCGGCACATTCTTAGACTGTGACAATACGTTTGGTTTGTTTCTATACTACTAAAACCAAAAACCAATCCTAACAAGAGGCCAAAAATCAAAGAAGTCTAAGACTGTTTCTTCGGCCAAGATCAATGGAAAATAATTTTTTGAAATTGCTTAGGAATAATCCTTGTTGACTGTTAAGAGATGGTTAATCAGTTACAGATAAATACGATTCGAGCCACAAAAAAGTTAATGATTGGCCCACAAAAAAGTCCTTTTCCACTACGGCAACGTACTAGCTCATTCATCTATGACTGTAATTGGAAAATTGATGAATTCAAAATTCTAACTCGCTCCATATCACTTTTATTTCGCAGATTTAGCTTCTTTGAACTTCAACTTGTTCCACAATATGAAAAAAATATCTGACAGAAAGAAGATTTTATTTTAATGAGGTGGTTGTTTCAGAAACAAATTGTACTTTACAGGGTAGGAAAAATCTTATTATTTAAAAGGTCTTTTAGCAAATTGGAGCAGGGCTGAACAATGTATA
Organism: Sisyra nigra; assembly: GCA_958496155.1. Classification (NCBI taxonomy): domain Eukaryota; kingdom Metazoa; phylum Arthropoda; class Insecta; order Neuroptera; family Sisyridae; genus Sisyra; species Sisyra nigra. The sequence continues at coordinate 13,347,050 of OY292314.1, read as the reverse complement.
TATGATATATTTAAAGGAGACAACGTTGAAATTTAATATCTTCCTCGTACTTTGATCTAAAACGTAAATCAAAAAAAATATTTGTGAAGATTGATACAAAGTCTGTACTTATGACGTATTTGTGATAGTTGATCATTTTTGTTGTTTTTAATGCACATATTCATGTTTTAATACATATAGCTCTAAGCTACTTTATAAATCGAAACATTTTCGAGAGATAATTATTAAAGTTAAACGAACTATATGTATGTAGGTTGGTTCGTTCATTGAGGTTCATGTTGTGATTGTTGTTTCTTGTTTGGTGTTGACATTTTAGCGTGATCGTTCATTTTAATTGTTATCTGGAACGAACCCTATCTGGGAAAAACAATACAATACAACACGTTATAATTTACAACCCGCACATGATTAAATCACTTGAAACATATTTCCGAATTTGTCGACTTGAATTACATTTTCGTGGTTTTGTATCTGTGAAACTAAAAAAAAAAAACAAACTTAAATTTTCAAGTTGAAAATATGAAATCTGAAACGTTTTGTCGCACGAAAATATCAAGCCAATTTAAAGTAAGAGCCTCATAACACGGATTTTGAATTATATACCGAAAAAAGATAAAACTGTATCGATGAGTTTTTCATAATAATATTATAAAATTTAACGACTAGAATAATTTTATAGCGAGAATCGAAAATATGATCGGATTATGATAAGATGGCACGCATAAAGATTATGTGTAAGTGAGGAACATTTCATAGTACAAGGCTCATACTGTAAATTAGAGTGGTTTTACATGGATTTCGATAGCTGAAACGATTATTATCGAGTTTTGCTTATAACAAAAAGTTATTTGAGCCACAATGATAAGTTATCATTTAATGAAATTGATGCTTCAAAAGTAATTTCTGTTGGGAGAAGAAAATATTATACAAGGAACATGAACGTATATCGATATGGATTTTGGCTCATATAAGTTATTTTATATTCTATTATCGCCTGCTTGTTATTCGACTTGAAAAAACAGAGTCTTAGATACGATGAGGGGTATTCGTATCGAGTCGAGTCGATAACTTATCATCGCTGATCGTTAAAAACTTTTCCACTTCCTCACGTTTGGTACAGCTCATTTGGGAAATCTGGAACTGAGCGTCATACAAAAACGTACCAGTATATTCAATTTTCCATTTATAAAATATGTAATACTGATAATAATTTGTATTCCACGTGTATATTGTTCAAGAAATTTTCTATTATATGCGAAATAAGTTAATATATCTTCAGATATGAAAAGTCTTGCGGAATAGCCAAGTATATGAGAGACGTGCACTATGGATAAGAAACACGAACAAAACTTTGGAAATCCGACATTTTCGATGACGGCTACAACTTTTTTTTCTATAACAAGAAATCTCAAAAGAGTCTAGAAAACTTGAGGATGCTTTTAGTTATCTTAAGGCTGTAAATACTCTTAACCTTAAAGAATTTTAATTAAAAAATAAATTGCATTTTCTGTTTTAAATTTTCATCACTAAATTTTGTTTCAACAATTACATGTTGGTGTTTCTAACGATTTCATTTGAATGATTTTTTTGATTTTTAATAACTTTATAAAGAAATCATTAAAAAACTTTTTACGTCTTGATCAAAGAAAATAAATATAAAATCCAATTTAATGAGAATAATGCTCATAAAGCACGGAAAATTAAAATATTTTGAATAATCAAATAATTTTTATCTCATTAGCTTTCTTAAATACGCTTTTATAAAAGCTTTTTCTCATTTATGCCATATTATGATCATCGTCAATTTTTTTACAACGTTAAATAATTCATAAGTTTTTTTTAAATAAATTTTAAATAATTTTGACGAGATCAGAGTGAAATATCTTGAGAAAATAAATAACAGTGGTTCCGCCTTCACAAAATTTCGAATTCGCGAGTGTTTATATAAAATAATTTCAATTAAAAACGATTTCCGTTGTTGATTTAACATTAGCGATGATAGAATCTGAAAATTTAATAAGAAGAGAAAGCTTTTTGAAAAGGAAAGCTTCCTACACCTGTCGCGGGCAGCTTTTATAGCTGGATAATATTTACAATGCATTAGATTTTAGCTTGGGTAATTATATTGATTGAATGCAAAAATGAAAGTAGTCAACCGTATTGTCCTTGACCCTTTTTTTAGCTATGAATGTTTCGTCGATTATGCTATGTTTCGGCAACTTCGTGCTGAGCACGCAAATAAGCTCAGGATGAAGGTTTACCTCGCTTCTCGAACAAGCGTGAGTCAAGTATTTTTGACGAGGAAAATTCGAGTAGAATTTAGATTGAATGAATTTTTTTAAATAACTAAATCAGATTTCTCGTGTCGCATGGAGGCTGTCATATTGTCTACAGTCTAGACAAGGACTTTTCTCTGCCTAAATGCCTCATATTAAATTTTATTTGGTTCGAATATGATATTTTTGTGGTTTGATGTATGTTTAGTTGAATTTTATAAAGCTTTAAATACCCTCGTTTTTTACCATGAAGATGATTTAAAGACTACAATAATTACTTGAAGCAAAGAAAAGGTGTCGTGTTTTATATTTAATCAAGATAAACAGAACACTTGAAACAGTTTTTTTTTGTATTAACACACAGAAAAACTCTGAATTTCAACAAGATTTATTCAAGATAAATGAGAAACTTTTAACTCGTTATAAGTAAGTATCGTAAAAACTTTCAAATAATTAGAAAATAATAACGAAACAAGAAAAAATTGAAGAGTGCTTGAAAGTCGCGATTTTAATTAGAGAAGATGCTCAGGCCTTTTCGTAAAACGCGATCAAAATGTAGTCTGGTTTTCGGGCTTAAATTTCACGAGCAATTGATACATCGTAGTCGTGCAAAGCTCTATCTTATCGAGACCAGGAGTTGTTCGTCCCCCAACGTCGACAGCCCAACTCGTGCTCCTTGGAGGCAGCTCCAGCCGAGATACGAGTCTGATGGCCAATTTAAATTCGCCATAAATCACACCTACAAAACGTATCCATGTCTCCATTTTCAGTTCATTTAAAGCAGGCCAACTGATGCAGATAAAAATATTTTCAAAGGAATAAATTTTCGAAGGAAATTCGTTATGTTTGAATTTTAAAAGTGTAGTCGTAAATTTTACTTCTTATATAATGTTTCTTTGATTAAAAAATAAATAAGGTTTAAAAGATATCCAATAAAAGCTTTGTCTCATTAAACTTGAAGAAAAAGTAAATAACAACATGAAATTCAAAAATTTCAATATAATAGGTTTAAACAGCTTTTAAAATTTTTCTATGAAAAAATTATGCTTCAAATAGTGCAAGGTAAGAAAATATTCTAGGACAACTTTTAGGTAGATTTCAATTTAAAATCTTTCTACAAAAAGTGATGTTCAAAGGATAGTCGTGTTCGCATACCAACTTTCCTTAAAGGGGGCTTACTAAACTATGCATTTCAGTTATTTTTATTAAGGTAAAAGCTGGTTAGTATTTTAACATATACTAACTCATACCCGCGACTTCGTCTGCGTAGGTTATTATGTTAAAAACAAATTTAATTTACAGAGGAAAAACATTTAATAAATTTAAAAAAATATATATATATATATATTACAAATAACCGGAAAGAACTTAGCGTAGAACATTTTTAATTATATGCCAAAAAAATGCTCCTGTAGAATCCGCTATTTATCCAAGTGTATAATTATTAGTTAATCAATGATTAATTTTTCCAAAATTTGTAAATTAAAAAATAAAAATTGCTATATACTCCAAAATAATATCTGTTTTTATTTTTTTTTCCAAAATTGTTCCTTAAATGCTCTTTCTGGATCGGCAATTGCTCCAGATGTATAGTTAATTAGTGATTCAATTTTTAAGCTATTCATGTTTATAAGATCCAACGGCAGTTGCTGACGTCATAATACAACAATACATGTATATATACTTAGTTACAAATAATTAATTAATAAAAATATATATAATTAATAAAAATTTGATCAATTATTTGCGTAATGTAAAGAGCAGATAGAGAACTTAAAAAAAATTTCTATTAAAAATTATTTTCGATTTTATAACAATTTTAATTCTTGAGTTTGAAATTTTTTAAAAATTTAATTATTAATTATCTATTAACTATAACTATAACTATTAACTATACATGTGGAACAATTGCGGATCCGGCAAGAGCATTTAAGGAGAAATTTAAAAAAAAATTAAAAAAGTTACATTTTTGTATTTTACAGTAATTTTAATCTTTAGTTTGCAAATTTTTGAAAAATGAATTATTAATCAATTAATAACTATACACTTTGAGAAATTGCGTATTCTCAAGGAGCAATTTTATTGGCTTATAGTTTAATTCAAAAAAAAAATGTTTCTCGCTAACTTAACTCTTTCTGGTTAAAAATATATTTGCAATTATAAAAGGGAGCGTTGAAATGTAATTTGATTATTGTAACGGTTGTAACTTAAAAATGTATTTTGAATCTGAATTTACTATATACTTTTGTATCTATTATTGAAATAAAAATCAGATTAATACGGATCAAAAAATTTTTTATTATGTCAACTTAATTCTTCATTTCAGCGACGTTTTGCCATGGATCATGGCTTCTTTAGGCATCTTGAAAATTTTTTTATGTTGACAAAAATTTAAAAAAAAAAAAAAAAATTTTCAAGATGCCTGAAGAAGCCATGATCCATGGCGAAACGTCGCTGAAATGAAGAATTAAGTTGACATAGTAAAAATTTTTTTGATCCGTATTAATCTGATTTTTATTTCGTTCATAAACTGGGATCTGAATTACTTCGTATTATGAGTATCTATTATATAAAAAAATTCTAAATGAGAATTTAAAAAAAAAGCTACAAAAAATATTTTAAAAACTGCTAAACAAATAGAAAATAGAATTCAAAAAACTTTATAAATCTAATATCTCGCTGAGCTGCATTAAGTCTACACTCAAATATGAAATAATCAGTAGGCAGTAGAAAGAGAAATATCCTCTCTCCAGCTCATGCGCATTACACCGTTTACCCCACTCTATCAACACGACGAAAAATTCACCGCTTAACGCGTTTTGCTTATAAAATCGCATTTTTTAAAACTTTAATTACTTTGTTTTTAATCAAGATATCGTGATAATTCTTTTTAGATAAGAGCCAAGTATATAAGAAGTAAAACAAAAAATTGATCGAAAGCTATCCAGTAGTTAAAAGCGAACATTGGAAAACAGCTATAATTTTTTTTTTATATAGATAGAAAAGTATAGTATAGAATTATTGTTACTCTGCTCATCCGTCAATAATTTTTTTTCGATTATACACGTCGTAATATCCTTAAGTAAGATAGCAATCGATCACGGCTATTCTCTGAGCATCACTTTAGAGTAATATGTTGTAAAATAAAATATATCTCTTAGTTGTCTACAGAATATGTTCTTATGTCGTAAATGAAGAACCATTTTTCAGTAATTGGACTTAAGCGTTTTAAATCTTTTTGAATTAAAAAAATCGGCGTTTAATTTTAATTATACCTTTGAAAATACAAAAATATACTGACATTTGTAATAGAACTTTATGCTTTCTAGAAGGTACCATATTAAATTTAATGTAACGTTATTTAACCTATAACTTTTGGACAGCCTAGACGCTTCTGGCGATGTCTTATTTGTCAAGTTATGAGTTTAATTCAATAAAATATTTGAGAACAGTAATGTATATATACATAGACAAAGATGTTAAATATATATTTTCCTTTTCAACATTCAATTCAATATATCAGTTCGCTTTGTAAGTAACGAAATGTTTGCTTCCGTCGAAGGCAATAAATTCAGCGCTTGTTTTTTTCCAAACTCATATCAACTGATTAAATTGCATATTTATTCCACGCTATGTTTCATCGAACATCATATATATACAGATCGTCATATAACACATCTTAATATTTATTATTAACTAGCCATTTTTTCCGTGCAACTCTCAGCAAATAAGAACGTATAAAAAATGCTCTCTGAATGCATACAAATGAATTCACTTTTTCCTATTACGCTCCTGCCTCACAAAAGCAAAAAGCTTGCTCGTGCCGGGAATATTAAATTAATACATAGATGCATCTCCTTATCATAAATATTTTACGTTTCATCCAGCAAGCACAAAAAAAGTACGGGCAAAACGGCAAACATCGTAGCAAATTGCTACATTTGGATCATATGGATTGAATAAATTGCAGCTAATTTAATTACTGTACAATGAAACGATCAAATAAATTATTTTTATGGCAATGCAGCAAACAGAGCTAAATAAATTTGTCAGGGAGTTTGTGAGGCCCGAACGGATCCACCTTCCTGATTATTACTACATAGCCCATTAACTTGCATGTAAATGTCTCGTTTATTTTTTCAATTACTGTCCATTAATTTTTTTTTAGATTATTTTTTTTTCTGTGTCGCTACATCAAAAACAACTGTACCATTAATGGCGGGAATAATTATTCGGTGGCGCAAACACGTTGCGTTTAATTTAATATGATTGCACACAATTAATGCCGTAATGTGACATTGTTCGAATGGATATAGTGTTGCAATTTTTTGCCGTTACAGATGCATATTGCAGTGATAACGAAGCGAGTGGAGTGCATAAACACTTGTCATGCGAGTTGACCATAAAGCAAACCTCAGCGTTGCCAACAAATCCTGTTAACTGCCTCGAAACAGATCTAGATGTTTATGGTCTCGGCATCAGCAAATAGAGCTTCGTAAAACGAACATATAATATTAAACATATATCAACCCTTTATATTCGCTAACAGCACCAACCCTCGCCTGACTTACACGTCTCCCTTATCTCTTTTCTCAATTATAATATTTCTCCATTTGCCCCACGCTCGCCAATTCATTATTTTTTAAACTCCCTCAAACATGCCACTAGCATTTGTGCCATTAATGAAATGATTAATCCAATAGAAAACACTCAACTACAAACTAAACTTTAAACATAACAAAGACAAGTCAACTCACCCCTCGAGCTTTTGGAAAATCAATTTTTTTACTCAACTCAAACAAGATGAAAAAACGGCGATTTAATATTCAAAATTGATGTTTGAAAAAAAAAGCTCAACCCCTCAAACACCTCGTAATTTAATTTGGCACCCACTTTAAAAATAGCACCCAGATGTGCGAATTTTAAAATGATTCAATTTTTATTCAATCGCTTTCCACGACAAAATTTAAATATAAAAATAAAATGTTTTAATAACATAAAAACTCATTTTAAAAATTTACATGAAATTAATAATAAATTACATTTTTAAACCAAAATTAATAATTGAAAACAAACAAAAATAATTAAAACATATTAAATACATGTTATGAGTTTGAGTTGGATTTTTATTTGAAAAGCCTTTTGTCAATAAAATGATTTCAATTTTATTTTACCTTAATTTTTCTTTGAATCATTTACCTTTTGTGTTAATTTTACATTTAGTTTTATCAAGGTTTATTGACAGTGGAGACATTTCTTACATTAATAAAAATTTGCTCATATCAAACTTGGTGAAATAGTTGACGAAGTTTCATTAACGTCGCTTTCATAGCGAAGCTTTGACAATTATTATTGAAATCCTTACAGCTTCCGAACTTCAGTGATATCTTTAGTTCATATCAAAACTATTTCCGCAAGTCTAATTTAAGCCTAAGTTTTCATAGCTACTAGCCTAGGAATTCTAACTCCTTTGTGTATATATCACAGTTTTCATATAAAAATGAACTACGAAACATATACAAAGATGTAAAACCTCAATTACGTTTCTAATTTAGTAGGTTGATACACAAAATTTGCTTCAAACGATTTTTCATTAAAAAAATAAATGCAATTAATTATGAAGTATAAAAAAAGTTAAAGACTTTTATCAATTAAAACTTTCGCCAATTAATAGTAGGTAGGTTAATGAAAGTTCAAAAAATGTTTTTTCTAATCGATAAACATTTTTCCAACAAGATTAAATAACGCATCATGGTGTTAATAAAAAATACAAGTACCAAAAAATCTTTGAAGGTGAGTTTTTAATAAATATTAAATATTTTCTTTTCTGTAAACGATTCCTAATTTAAAAAAAATAAACAAAGTGAATTGAGTAAAGTTTGGCAATAAAAAAAGCATTCAGAACCTTCATGGTAAGGAATCAAATCTATGAATTATTTAGGATTTAATGTTACGAAAACTCTGATCGATGATTCCAACATCTGTCAGTGGAAAGACAAAGAAATCAGCACATGATGGCAAAATGATCAAAAGTTTTATCATAAAACCATTGTCATTTGTTTATGCACCCTAAAACATACACTTAAATAACTAATCGATATGGGAACCACCTGTTTATGAGAAACAATGAAAAACGTATGAAGAAAGTGGTTGATGGACAAATAGCATTATTTGCAGGTCTTGTAATGAACGAATGCCATTTGCTTATGCACCCTATTTTAGCAGCCCTCTTTACGTACTGCTAGATATAAATAAAGTCAATTGAAGAGAAAAAAGCCTTTGTTTAAATAAAGTATAATAAAAGACGGGAAATTTAAGGAAGTGTATGATTTTTTAAATATATATGCGATTTTTTCATTTCTTTTTTAACAAGTACAGATAGACATTAAAAATGTTAGTTAATTAAACGAAATGAAATAGAACAATTTTTTTGACAGAAGCTATGAATGATTGTTTCTATTTGAAGTAAAAGTTTTGGAAAAATCAAACATAAACATTTCCATGCCGATTTCATAATAAAGTTTCTTTTTTTTTGGTAATTTTATGAATTAGTTGGAAAAAAAAAACTTTCGAAATTTTTTTTTAACTTTGTTAATAATACAATTTAACATTTTTAATTAAATATAAAATTTTTAATGAATGTTTTGAAGTTGGGTATAATTCATAGTTTTTGAAAAAAAAAAGAAAAAATAGTTGAATATGAGTGAGAGTTAAATAAATATTATACGGGTGAAACGAAAAAAAAATTGGAAAAAGGGAGGAAGTAGGACGAAACGAAAGCCGTTGATATTAATTGGAAAAAATAAAACTATATAAAATATTGCCGCTACATATGTGTTGGTAATTTTAAAAAGTTTTCAGCGAATATCTCGTTTGCTTGCTCGCTCTTTCACTCGTCGGGAAAAATGGGAAATGTGGAAAATGTGTGGCACAGAAACGTTGATAATAAAAGTAAATAATCGGTTAACGAACTGGTCTGCGTAAAACGTAAAACGTTGCGAACCGAACGAACAACTCGCAGCTCAGATAATTTAATATTAAACCTCTAGCCGGGAAATAAAAAAAAAATGGAATCGTCTGTTAAAAGAATTTGCGTCTTCATTAACAAATATTAAATTATAAGAGGGGGCTCATTCAACTGGATATATTTCCCCACATTCCCCAATTCGCAAAGGGCGTCCCAAACGAACCGACCTAACGTAATCGTATCTGCCTCAAAAGGATTCCACCGTTCTCGGTTTGCTCTTTCCGCGCTCGAACGAAATTCTTATATGATTGATTATCTGGTTGTTCGGGGAAAAACGAATAACCGTTATGTTTTATTTTTATCCTTTTTCAAAAAAATAAATGTTTGATATAAGTGAAGTGTCATTTTTTTATTTAATAAACTTCAAAAACATTTGTTCTCGAAGAAAAAAATGTCAGATTTCAAACTCTCGCCGACCGACAGACGCAAAGCGAAAAATGGTTTTCGACAATTTTATTGCAAAACTAGAAGAAAAATTGAACGGAAAAGCTTTATTTACAAGCTGTTACTTCAATGTCCACAGAACAGTTTCGAAGAAGCCATTACCAAAAAGCAAAACCTTATTTTTCAAAGTTTAAATGAAAAAAGAACGTGGGTTTTGATACTACTCTGCTGTACAAATATAACTCACAAAAGCTTAACTAAATCAGTCTGAAATAAATAATTTTTTTTTGTAATTAATCAAAGTTATGAAACCACCTAAATTGAAAATTCGAAATAAATGAACTTGCATGGCATTCTATCTATACTAATATATAAAATTGAAGAGTTTGTTTGTTTGATTGGTTAAACGGGCTAATCACAGGAACTACTGGTTCAAATTGAAAAATTTTTTTAATGTTGGATAGCCTAATTATCGGGGAAGGCTTTAGGCATAACATCACGCTACGACCAATAGGAGCAGAGCATGAATGGAAAATGTTGCAAAAATCAGGAATTTTTTTTCCTTTTGAGAGCGTTTGTGGCTTGCCCTGCGTAAACGATTAAAGTTACGCAAAAATTATGTGCAGCAAAATTGTTCCTCTTAAAAAGTTCTACAAAAAAGTCCGCGACGACATATGTCTATCTTTTAAGGTTAGCCCGCTATAACCTTTTTAATGATTATTTAGTTTGTTTCAAAAATAATTGCGAAATTGTTTTTAGAAACATATTATTAATCTTACCCAAATAAATATGGTTTTTAATAAAATTTGGTGTGATAATAAATGACAATCTGAGTCATATAATAGAATACTTTTTAATACGGGAAAATGTCTCATTTACCCGGGAAATTGAAAAACGAGTTGGAGAAAAGAATTATGCATAAACTCTATTTTTAGTTGAAAATGAATTTTGGTGATATTTAAGTATGATGATAGCTAACTATGTGGATCATTATCTAGAATACGTTTTACTTCGGAAAAATTTCTCATTTCATCGGGAAAATAGAGAAAACTGGTTCAAAGAAACATCATGCTGAAACTAAACATTTTTATCTGATTACAATATATTTATAGTAATAACTCATAAGGTCCTCAAGGCAAAATCATAATTTTTCTTTTCATACAGTCCAATTTTTATCCAGGAAAAATGTATGTTCCCGTAGGATAGATACGTTTTTGTTTTTCACAGAACACTAGATTACCATAATTTTTTGCAATATGATGGTTTAAGTGACAGTGAATGATATGGGCTACTTTTTATGTTAGAATATTGTACGGTTCCCGTAGAATAGGCTAAAAATAGAATCCTTCAGGAACTGAGTACTTCAAAGGAGTTTTCTAAAAGTCCATGAATAAGAGTTTTAACGAATTTTCCTCAGGAAAGCTTGATCTCTTATTTATCCAGGAAAAATGTTCTACTCCCGTGGGATAGATATGTTTTTGTTTTTCACAGAGTAAAAGATAGACATGATTTTTTGCAATATGATAGTTGAGGGATCAGATAATAATATAGATTATTTCTTATGCCAGAATAATGCACGGTGCTCAAAGGATAGCATGATAATTGTCTCCTGCGGGAACCGTGTGTTAAAAAAAAGGTCTTGAAATAGATCTTTAAAGTTCGTGAAATAGCGTTTTAACACATTTTCTCTTTAGGATTAAAATAAAAATTACAATTTTCACTTGAAGATATATTCATATATACATATATACATATATATATATTAATATATTCATTGTTAATTTTCAAATGCATATTTAGAATTTAGCGTGTTAAATTACATTTTAAAAATCAACAATTACATTTTTAACTTTTAACATTTTTCAAGACTCCCCACTCTTTAAAATATGTTAGGCCTCCTAAGTGAGCGCTTGCGCTTTTCCTTCTCAATATTTGTGTACTTCTAACTTTTTTTCAGTAGTCAGTACTGAGCTGATTCATAGATCATTAGACATTCAGGCATTCAGCTCCTTGCAATATATTATAACAGATACAGAAGTACAAGTTTAAAATATTTTATTTGTTACAACGGTTACAGGCGTTGCAATAATCAAATAATATTTGCATTTTTTTTACGTTACTCTTTGTTTAAGTTTCATATATTCTTTATTCTTCATTATATTTTAAGTTTACATACGTAAATTTTATCAATTAAACACCCCAGTAGTGTTATGCAGCGTTCCTTTATTATTCCCGTTCCCGTGACATTTTCTACTATAGTTCTACTCTTACTGATCATAGTGTGATGTACCTAAGATAGCTCATGAGTCATGTTATACTTTTAACGTTACAGGCATACAATGTTTTTCTTGGTTTCGTCCGCGTGGTTTTAAATTAGCATTATAGGTACCAAATTTTATCTCTTCAATGGTTCTTAAGTGATTTGTGGATAAAACAAAGAAAGTTTCAACTCCTTTAGAATTGTGCCATAGGTTCCCCACTTTTAACCCGCTCTCACTCTTATGTGACGCAGACGGAGTTGCGCGGGTCAGCTAGTCTTAGATATAATCAGTAATATATTGAGCTCAAGGGCTAACTCCTTAAACGCACTTTTCTTAAATATACAAATTTAAATACAACATACCAGTATAAATACAATTTTTATTTTCCATATTTGATTAGATTTTATGGGTTATTTGAAAAAATTAAAGAATCAATATATAAGCTAAGAAAATTGAACCTTATATGTTAAACAATTAAACTATTTATTTTATATTTCAAACATTTCTAGTAAAAAAAGAATTCTAACACTACAAGAACACTACATACAATAATTTATAAGAACCTATAGGCAAGTGATGAAGTTTTCTCCACAAAAAAAAAATTTCACAAATTATGTTCAGAATGGCTTTTTTGGAAAATTGTACCCTTTTGTACTTATATCGATTTTTTTAGACATAGGCACACTTTTTTAGCATTCAAATACTTGATTTTTTTTATTGACGCCTAAAGAACACAATGTAAAAAATTAACGTCCTAAAAGGGTGCACTCATAAAATATTCGATATACTATAAAAGGAGTACAATTTTAAGTAGAGTAATTAACATTACAATAATTTTGCCTAATATAATATAAATTTGCCTAATAACAAGTCTTGCATTTAATTATAAATGTATAATATAAAAAATATAGTTAAATTTTTTATCATATTAGGGTCTATTTTCTAGACTTATCGATATCCTTCCTTTCGTTTATTTTGATATCGGGCACTTCCAACTAAGCTTTTATTAAAAGTCATATTAATTTTAACCAGTTCATTCGGTTAATTAAGCCATTCTTCTAAACAAATATGGTAAAGTTATTGTTTTTTCAATTTGGAAGAAAATCTTTTTCTTTAACTATTAACCTTGATTGTTACTATTCAAGCTAGTGAATGCTACTGAGTGCTATGCTAACATTTCAATTTAACATAGTTAAAACTCTGAGATACCCCTAACACTTTTCTCAAACTTAAAATTAATAACCAAAGACAACAATTCTTTTTATTGAAATTCGTAAGACAAACGACTCAGTATGCAATCAGCGATTTATACCCGAATTATTTTGGTGTTAAGTGCTGTTGCATTAAAAACTTATATTAATAATACGTTATTTTAAAAAGTAAATAATAGAAAAAATCAATAAATAAGTCAATGAAGCTACAGACGTAACATTTGGTGGGCAAAAGCCTGGGGGCCATGGCCCCGGGCGATACAAATTTCAAGAAGACGAAAAGTGGCTAAGCTTGCTAATCCTGTCTACAGAATCAAGTGATGGCAACTAGTTCAAAATGGGAAAAATTCGTCAACGCAGTTTTAAGATACGTTCAAAAATAAATTTGCGTAATAACTCGAAATATTTTTTTCAATTCAGATTCAATAGAGCCATATCTTATATATATATATATATATTATTTATATTTTAGCATTGGAACAGTGAATAGTAGATTCCAAAATCTAAAAGAAATATACGTAAAAGAGTTTCCATTACAAAAACACAAAAAAATTATATTTTATTTTTTGAAAGAATTTATACTATGGGTGTTTATTTGAAACGTGACTTTAAATTGAGTCAAGTTCGAGGCACGTATTTATATGACAAATTAATTCATTAAAAAATGTACAATTATTTGACATAATGGATCCATACGGCATAGGTGTTTGAATATATGTAAGAAGTTTTACAGTTACAAGTTTTAAGTTTAAATTTTGTTTCACTGAGAAAATAGAGGGTGCCAAATTTACGTTTTGCCTTGGGTGACATGAACACTGAACAACAAGGATAGAATTTGCAAAAATTGATATTTCAAGACAAAGACTTAAAAACTCTTTCCTTAGTAGGTTCCACAGTATATTAAGAAGTGGCACTTGGAAAAAAAAAATGTTTTTATCATCACTGGTTGGTAAAACCAGTGAGCCACCCTGAGGGTTACTCAGGGTGTCTGTCAGAAAAATCATTTTACTTTTTATTCTTTTATATATCAAGACTAGTCAAGCAAAGTTGGATGCTGGCTTTTTATGTCGTTTGTAATTGAATCTATACCCATTGTTGACTTTATATGTGAAGGTAAAATTATTTTTATGTGTGATTTTTTAATTAAATTGCATAGACAATAAAATAAAATACGATATTTTTCTTATGTTTTCAAAAACGCAAAAAGTTTTGATCTAGTATTGATTCCATTTTTAAGAGAGCTTAATTACTCAATTAACCTTCAAAATTTCAACGTTGAATACAGATAATGATTCTCAAAGAATTTTTGGAATTAAATTTTAGTTTAGAAATGCAAGGTAAAAATTGATCGAAAAATGAAATTCTTATTTTGTGTGTCCGAGTATTGAAGTAACCGAGTATCTATTATGTTTGTAAATTAAATCTTTATAGTTTTAATTTACCTTGATTTACTATTCATATTTATATGCAAATAGTTTATACAAATACACATTGATATTGAAACTTTTTAATTTTGTACTCAAAACCACAAATTCCAAAAAAATGCCACAAAAATAAATTTCTTTATGACTAAATTTCGTTTACATAACAGAAAAATGAACAGATACTACTTTTACAAACTTACAAATATCTTATAATATGGAAATTTGGTTGGCCAACCTTTTTTTGTTTATTTTTTTTTTCTCAATAGGTATAAGTAAGGACTATTTTTTTTCAATTTTATTCCCTTTTCCTTACAAAGTAAAATATTCTAAATTGATTTGAAGTTTTACTTTAAACATTTAACGAAAAATTATCTTAATACTTTATTTCTAATATAAGTGTTATTGAATTTTCCATGACGATATTAATATCTGCAGATGATTTTTAATATCCGTTATATAAAATTTGACCTTATCTTGGTATTATCGTCTTAAGAAAAATCAATCCTAACTATTTTCCTCTAAATAGATGTAGCTTCCCGTAATTACTTTCCGTAATTGCGTCTTTAATTCCCTCTCTTTAAACAACTAATTGCAATTTACATTTTTTCCATAATCTCCTATCCAACGACAGGAAATTATTCTGGAAAATTCACGTTAAGTTTTGATTTGATATATTTTGTTGTGAAACACAAAAAGTAATTTCCCTTAAACCTTGTTTACATAAGTATCAAGTCAAGACCCATCACCGACTCATTATAAATATTTCTGTTCACTGAACTGATAGTGCATTGTGCTCGTGTTGCAATGCCTCAAACAACATTATTTCGGTTAATAGAACTTGACATTTATTAACGATCGTCGAGTTGAAGAGATCAATTTAGAACTAACAAATTATCAATAATAGTCACGATATCGTTTACTTTTTCCTCCCGTCTTACGTAAATTCGTTTTTGTTATAAAGAAGCGAAGAGAGTTTATTAGGATTGTGTTCAAAGTATTTTATGTTTTTTGTTAATTGAGAACACGTCATAAATGAAATAGGGGGTGAAAGCGCATCACGCAATTCGTGCATTAAATTGCATGCCACTCTAAGGAGCTTTCCTCCCCAAAGACGACCGAATATGCGTTCGTTTTAAGTCTTCAACTTTCCAACTTTTTTCAAACCTTCAAACAAGGGCGGACTCCATAATGAAAATGCAGTAAAAACTAATTTGATTCTTATCAATATAATCCTTGAAATTAAATGGATTTAAATCGAAATATTACAATTACCAAACAGAACAATCGATTTTGGAAATTTTTTAAATTCACTCATGGTTGAGTTCAGATAACGTCCATCGGTAATGGATGTCCTTTTTTTGACTCGTCACAAGCGCGATATTCATATCTGAATCATCGTGATAATGCAATTATTATGCGGCATGAGCTGGGGGACCAAACTTTGGTGGTTTACACGCCTTTACTTCTAGTAATGGATCGAGGGTTGCAACCCTCGACGTTTGAATCATTCAATATGGCCCGCACGCACCAGTTCAATAAGAAACGAGGCCGTCAAGTACAAGTGTATGTTACTTACTCAAATGCTAGAACAGTGATTTAAGACATCGGCCATTTCAGGATGAAAAAAATAAGGGTTTGCAAGTTCAATAAAATACTAGGGAAACTAGACAGTAAATTTGAAAAACCAAAGCTTGAAAAGAAACTTTGTTGTTGGTGCAATGAATCAGCATTTAGAAAATATTTTTCGTCTTTTGGTAAGATTGACTTTGAGGCAAGGCTAAGCAAAATTTAAAAACATAATGATTTTTGAAATAGTCATGTAACCTTCTAATAACAAATGAAAGTACATCGTCAATATGCGTCATGTTAGGTTTGTTCGCGGATCTAATACTGAACCGATAACGAATCAATCCAAGTGGATATAGGATAATCGCCAAGCCCATACACGCTTATGAACTAATTAAGGGTTATTTTTCCGTGAACGAGTTTGAAAATGTTCGGAAGTAAGACGAGGATTAACGAGAACCCACGAAAATTGTTAATTGAATTTAACGTTGAAAGAAAAGGATTGAGAAACGGGACTTTGGATCTAGCGATTCTCGGATTTTTTTAGGACAAAAAATTCGATTCTCTTACTCATGCGCAGTTTGGTAAAATGTGGCTAGATTTTCTTTTCTTCACTCTCAACGTTAAATTAAATTAACAATTTTCGTAGGTTCACGTTAATCCTCGTCTTACTTTCGAACATTTTCAAACTCGTTCACGGAAAAAAAATCCTTAATCAGTCCATAAACGTGTATGGGCTTGGCGATTATCCTAAATCCACTTGGTTTGATACGTTATCAGTTCAGTGTTAGATCCGCGAATGAACCTATTATTTGCTACATTTTGGTACGAATCCAAGCGTTCCCAATCGGTACACAATTAATATATGAAATCGTGAAATGATACTGGGTTCGATGCTCCTTGAAGGATACCTATAATAGATATAAGAATTATAGCCTAAAATAAAAATGACCAACAGAAATTTTCTGTGTTTAATCGTAATATATGACAGTCATAATAACCTTTGATGTTAAAGACCCTTAAAACGCAAAAAAAAATAAATAAGAAATTATTTATTTCTCTAAAGTAAAATCACAAAAACTTCATTATTAGATGATGAAATAATATTAATTAAAGAAAAAGTTTTATTAATAGATCTTCAAAAACTAGAAAAGTGTGGTCATTAATGAAAAAAGAGAAGAGGTGAAATTGAATGAAAGCTTTGTTGTTTTGATTGAGACTAGCTTATGCTGAAAATGATATCCAATGTTATTTAGAAAAATATAATTTTCTAATTGAAATGGCACTAATTTATTCATCATTGAAAACGTGATATGTAAATTATAAATGAAAAAAGGTAAATAAAATGCATTATGTAATAACTCACAAACAGTTCAATGTTATCGATTTAATATAGTTGGAATGACAACTTTATAATTACATTTCATTGTATTGCACATGAATCTGAAATGCACAATATATTCATCGTTCTTGTTCCCGACCGTGCGCCCTGTTTCCTCCCTCACATACCATTTTCTATCCCGACATTTCGCTCAGAAATGATCTAATTACTGTTACACATAATATATATGGAAATATAAGGTTCGTACTCTCTAATAATGTGGCTGAGGCAATATAATATGGCGCGATTTCGTTCCAATAACAATAACAGTAATAATAATTGTCGTTGGAAGCTGCTGCAACATAAAACGCCGTGTCAAAATGGATGAGATTTTGATAATATGCGACGAACACAAGATATTTCTTTGTGAGAATCCAACAAGAATTTCATTAAGTTCTACAAATACTGGAGGGTTTTGTATATCATATTCAACCACGGAATTGTATACAACCATTTCTTGAAACATCTCCCGATTTATTAAAACCACCCCACATCCTCCCAACCTGGTAACCCGCTCGAACAAAACTGCATCACTGCAGCAAGATGTAAACTCATGTTTGGTATTTAACGTTCTTTGAATTTCATCTCAGAAAAAAATCCATTCATATCACTCTATTTCTTTCCTAATATTAAAAAGATGACAAAAATTGTGTTATTGTGTTTTTAAACACCTCACATTTATTATAATAACAATTTTAATAAAATTTTCAGTTGTAGTTAAGCATAATTCTGTTGTGATGCACCGAAACAAGTTGATTAACAATAAATGATATAATTAATTCAAATAACTGTCCATCTCGTAGAGTATTTAATCGTGAAAGCTTTTCACTTGAGCTGAATTAATCTTCGCTGAGATTAGATCAAGCTGACAAAAGCAGTTAGGGCTTTTCTTTCCATGTATCTTTGTGCTCTGAATTGATATTAATATCTTTTAAATATGATTTACTGCAATTAAGTAATACAATTATTAGATTGAAACGTTTAATTCTCTCGTGTAATATACGCGTGGAGGGTTTGAAAAATGAAAAATGTAATCGGCTTAGAAACTAAATTTTATTAAAACTGATTTTATGATTCATCCTTGTTCCGAAATTCATTTTTATAAAAATCGTTGATTGAAGAATAAATAAATTTTTGAAGAAATAAAGAAATTAGATTTCTTTTCAACCTGATATTTTTATAAGTTTTCATTATAATATTAATTATAAATACTACACTATTTTAATTAAATTATAAGTTAGCTGAATCTTTTGGATAATAACAATTATCAAATATTTTAAGAAAGATGTACATCATCTTCATTAAGGAAGATAAGTATTCAAAAATAAGATCCTGTTATATATAATTATGTCCTGCTTCATTTATTAGTATGTGAGTCTCATTACTTGAGGAAGTAGTAAATAAAACTAAACTTGACCGAGTTTAAGTGGTGCAAACCAAAGTACTATGAAAAGATATCATAAAGTAGGTTTAAATGATATATTATATAATAATACTTAACTATACTAATTATATTTTTATAAGGAAACTTAAGGTTACACTATAGATACAGAAATAACTCTTAGAATTAAGAACTTATAATACTATTGAGAACTACAACTACATTTAATTTACATAATTCATTCTTTATTTCACCCAGAATACTTTTGCTGAAAGCTTTTGTTATAAGTATAAAACATTATAATTCCAAAAATTTGGAAGTTTATCAACAAGTTTGCACCTTCAAGTGTAGTTTCAAAATCAACTAATTGATAAAAAAATTAATGCATGAAAAGAACAGAATAAACTACCCGATTTCCATAACTTTTAAACAGCTTTCAACCAAGTCAAACCATTATTAAAATCCCTTTCACTGGCTTCCCTGCATTGAATCATTTTTTTTTTACTATCAAGGGATTGAATTTTCAAATGGATTATTAACACTCCCCCGAGGGTTGCCCATTTAAAGTTATTATTACCAATCGATAATCCTTTAAAAATCAATTTTTTAAGAATTTAAGAGGGTAAGCTATATAAGGGTTGAAATATGTGTCACACAAGCAAAAAATCTTATTAGTGCAAACTTCGCATTTAATTTAATTGAATTCAACGTCACGATTCGCTTTGCTAATTTCAAAGTAATTTATTTGTTATCATCTTAAAAAAAAAGCTTTCGCAAAGCTTACATTTTCAATTTACAACAAAACTACCAAGTTGATATTGTGAACATTTTTTTTGAAAAATTGTTTAATAAAACATTAAAAATATTTCAAATCAATTTAGTTTGCTTCATTATTATTAGAAATCATTCATTTGAAACGAATGCACTTTAATGTACTTTACGAATGTATGAGAAGTGCATATAATCTAAAATTCATTGAGGAAAGTATATTATTTATGTATTAGAGTGAGGAGAGTATGTATATATTAAATATATTAATGGCCGAGCGAACTTTTGATAAAATTGACAGTTACTTATTGGTACATCGCCATGAACTCTGAAGGGTTGTCGGATGCAGCTGGTGGAGGCGTTGGGTGGTATGATTGACGTTGCAATCGGCTGCATCAGATGCGTCAACTTTTGCCAGTCTTTCGCCACCAACTGAGCCAACATCCACGGGATGCAAGTGACATTTACAAGATTAAACGTTACATCTTCCTTTACCGCCCACTATTCCATTGGAAAAAATTCGATCTGTTTCATTTTTCATAACTAACAAATGTCCATTGTATCATCATTTAGTAAGCAGGAATAAAGTCATCTAGCTTACATTGCAATGAGTTACCATGAGTTAGGCTTAAAGATCGATATTTTTAAGACTAGAAAAGTCTACATAAAATTCTTCACCTAATTAAATTAAACACAAGTAATTTATATTTTCAAATTATTTAAAAAAATCCTCTATCCTTCTTATAAGAATTTGTCTAGGTACCTCTCTGATGTTTCCTCTTGAAAAAGCTTTACTTACTCAGACCAGCCAAGGATTATCTACTTTGACATAAAGCTTTCGATTTATTACCGAAAAGAGCGCTCTACACGAAAAAGAGAACTTCGTGCATATTTATGTAAATATTGACTGGCCGCTAAAGTCAATATTTGATAAAATCGTTTTGACTTTGATATCTTCTTAATCTATAGACTTTGACACAGATCTTCATAGTCCTAATTTATTTTTCTCGAATATTTTCCACCGTGAAAAATATTCATTTAATCTCATGAAATGTTTAATATCTAAATTGTTAAAATATTCAAATGAATTTGACAAATGTGAAAAATTACCTTGAAAAAAGCTATTTTTAATTATCAAATGATAATAATTCATGTTTTTAATTATAACCATTCGATAGAAATGTAAACTTTTGTCCAATTATAATGAAATTGATGTTAAAAGATCAATTATAGCTATACATTTTTTTGAAACGATATCGTTAATGCTTTTATTATTTGATATAATGCGGTAGTTTTTTCAACTTGGAGTACAATGAAAAAGTAATCACGCAATGGTTAATGAGGGCTTAATGATTTTTCTTCATGTTTTCCTTCACATTCTCGCCAGAGCTTTCTCGATGAAAGAGATGAAAATTTTAAATACAAGTAAGGGGAAATAAATAAGAAAATGTCGGTCAAAAGGTTTTTAAATTAATGAATTGGTTCGAGGATGTTTGAATGAATGATGAATTATATTTATGGTAAGAATTTTGAAATATTGTAAATATATTTTTGAACAATATTTTACGTATACAATCACGTTTTTAATATTGTGCAGTTTATTTAATAATTCCTTTGAAAAATAAAAGACCAATTCCATCGCTTACAATTTTGTTACTCTACATTTTTTAATGTTTATTTCAGTTAATTAAAAAAAAACAATTACTCAATTAAATACTATCAGGATCCTAAAATATTTTTCTTTTATATATTCTAAAGAAGAATGAAAATAACTTATTATATTTTAGTTACTTATCACTTTAAGAGAAAATGAAATTACTGTAATTTATGTCTACTACATATATTTCACCAAACGCCGCTATTTTTAAAATGAAGCAAATGTTCCTACTCCTGTTGAGGACATTGACATGAGGACATCTACTCTAGCGTTCTTAGCTTACAATTTTAATTTTTTTTTTCTGCTTTATTAATTTGCAATCTGTCCCTGGATATTAAGCAAATATGATGAGTGTTCAGTTGGGAAAGACTATACCCCCTAAAGGGGGGTAGTACTTTAAG
The DNA here is from genome assembly GCA_958496155.1 of Sisyra nigra. NCBI lineage: Eukaryota > Metazoa > Arthropoda > Insecta > Neuroptera > Sisyridae > Sisyra > Sisyra nigra. Next base: position 13,325,313 of record OY292314.1, on the reverse strand, counting down.
GTGGTAGTGGTTTTCTGCAAGGTAACTCCAGAAATGAGGCGCGATTCAGCCTTTTAATGTGGCCGGAATTATCCAGGAGGTTGACAGCCAGATAATTGGAGTGTTCATTCAGTCTCTGCAAGTATTTTTGACTGTATCTGGCTATCTCACTGTAGCCACTTTGAGGTCCCGATGGATGGCGTTATTGGTGACGTACAAAGGAGCGTCATTTATTGTCTTTAGAGTTATAGACTGGAAGCGCTGAAGCAGCCCCCTGTTACTTAAATACGAGAAAGGCTGAGAAACGTGACCGATTTTCCGCAAATCTTAGTACATTTGGGCCCTTTGGGTGGCGCTGATATCTAGTTGCAAAACAGCTGTTAACTATTTGTGTTGTTATACGAGTCATACGTCTCAAACAGCCCCCTGTCACTTAAACTTATCATCACTTATCAGGGTTATTATACTTTTTATATACAGTTACTATATAATTTAAAATATTATCATAATTATTCTTATCTAATAACAATAATTATGAAAACAATATAAATAATTTTCCTGACGTTAAAAAAATTATTTCTAACCTCCGACCTTCATAAAAGTCTTCAGTTTTCGTGGTCTTAGTTCAACTCATTTTCAACTAATTTTACGTGGACAGACTTGGTCTCGTTGATGGTGATCCTCCACTTGCGGAACCACAGCTTCAGTTCGTTTAGTCTAGACTGGATCTTCTCGTAGGCCATTTTAGGACAGTCGTGGATGACTTGTAGCGTGGTGTCATCTGTGAAGGTCGCGAGGGTTATTTTCTTGTTGATTAGGGCGTTGGCCGTGAAAAACCGCCTAGAGTAGAGGCCCAAGGACGCTGCCCTGTGGCACTCCAGATCCTATCCGACATTCCGTCGTGGTGGACACTATTGACCAAAGATTATCATATAAGAAAATATTATAAAATTAAAAAGAGAAACATACAAAGAAATTTAAAAAATGAAAATTTTAATATAATAGAACTCAAATTCGCTAAGAGATTTAAAGGTCATTGCTTAGTAAAACATTTTGTTTGTTGAACTTGAACTATCTGTTACTTGCTCAATATTTTATAACTACATTAAATATTTACATTGCAATCAATGATTCATTCAAATAAATTACCGAAAAAACCTTGAATTCAATCACAAGAATTATAGATAAGACAATTCGTCAATTTTACATTTTTAATACCAAATATTTCGGGAAGACACGCTCCACTTAACGTTCTTTTATGTCGAAAATGGGGAGCAGTTCAATTCGTAAAGAAAAAAATCTTTTTTAAAAACAATATTTATAAAAGTCGAGAAAACAAAGACGTAATCAATAGAAAAGGCCACTGCAATCGTTCGATTTGAGTCTGATAAAGCTTTTAGGGGAAGATCTGAACAAAAGCCTTTGTTGTGAGCAAAGCGCTTTTTTCAATGCGGTTTTTTATGCTTAACATTCGAACATCATTTTTTCATCGGCATATGGTTTTTTGCATCATGAAAATAAATGTTATGTACTTTAATTGGTTGAAAATCTAAAGAAAAGGTCTACAAATATCTTTGAAACAATAAAATATTCAGATCAAGACATTTTTAAAAAGGGATATCAAAAATATCAGTGAATTTTTTAAGAAAATATTTCAAGTTTTACATCAAGGAAGTCACTAAAAAGGCAGTTTTAATCGTTTATTAGGTAAATAATTGCAAAAAATTAAAATTTTCAAAAGTGTTTTTGCACCACTTCAGTGATTTCTACATCTCTTAATTTTCCAGTGTTTACTCGAATTAAAAACAGCTATTTTTGAAAATTATAATTTTAAAAATTAGAAAAATTTAATTTGTTGAAAAATTTAGCTCTCAATTAAAACCACGATGAATGATTTTTTAGAGGGCGCTTTTTTTTTAATTTCTGAATTGAATACTTGAAACTCAGTCAAATTAGGTTATAGAATTTGGGTAAATCCTATGTCATTTTAAATTAGTTTGAAATTTTTTGGTATTGTGTTTAAAGTAGAATTTTATTCTCAAAACAGTTCAACTCGAAACAAGGGTTTGCGTGAGGGTTGGTATTAAAAGGCTTTAATTTAATTTCAACGAGAGAATTTTGAAAAGGTCTTCACCAAATCTGCATCAATCGGATTGAATTGAAAGCACAGTACAGTGTGCAATGAGAAAAGTTCATTGTTTATCAATTAATTTGAAATGGATGCAATTAGCGTCTTGAGTTATTTGATAAATTTTGATTCATTTAATTCGGTTTGTCGCAGTCGGTAATCTGTCACCAGTCTGGTCTTGTAACATGTGTTACATGACATTAATCAACATAAATTTCAATCCAGAACTTGACTCCTTCAAATTGAATTATACAATTCTGTTTTTAATGAATTGCATTTGAAAAACATGGAAATTAATGATGAGTGCTTTGAAATTTCTGCATTGTCTTGTTTGTTTTACAATAAATCCAAATGAATTTCAATTATTGTGCGCTTGATATTGTTTTTGGCGGGCTTTCATTAAGTTTTAATTTTATTCGTGACCAAAATTATGATTTGAATAATGAAAAAGTGTTCAGTGTTGAATAATTTGACTGGATAAATTTGAATATATTGAATGAAATGGTTCAACTCAAAGATTTTCAAAATTTGAAACGAATCATCGTGAAATATGAAACGTAGCACGGCTTAGTTTGAGCAAGTGTTTGTTTAAAGTTAATGAATTATTCAAATCGAATTCGAATTCAAACGATTTGATTAATTACAATAATAAAAAAAAAATAGAAAATATACTCTTTACGTTCATATTTTTTGTACGTACATACATTAAATGTAGGAATTTCTACATAAAAATTTCTACAAAAAAATATGTCGACGTAAAACCAGAGGAACTATAATGAAATACTAAGTTAGCTTTTCCAAAAACCCAACCCTGGGTTATGGTAGGATTAAAAACGACTTATGTAGAAAGTAGCAACCTTATAAAGATTAATATTGAAGTTTGGAGCCATTACCTTAATTCGTATTTGTTTTGCAATCGTTTACGTTAGCGTTCTAAAAAACTCAAAAAAATATAAAAAATTAATTTCATTAGAGAGACGAAGAAAATAACAGACATAAAGGTTGAATCAGCTCTACAATGTTTTTAAACCATCCAAAAGATACTTTATTCCTCAAATTAAAAGAGAACCATTAGACCAGTGCTAAAATCTTTGCAAATAGTAAAAAATGAAAAAGTGTAAACAAAAAACTGTAAATTTTAATAAATTGCTTAAAACTGTACATAATAAAATTGTACAAATACCTACAACTTTGAGCAATTTATAAAAATGTACACTTTAATTATTGCATTTTCTGGGAACATTTAACATTTTAATGTATATTTTTGGTCCATCAGAAAGTAGAGATTTCAACGAACAAAAAGCCCATAAACTTTTTTTAAAAAAGTAGATATTTTGACGTAAGAATTTTTGGTTTAAAATGTTGTTTAAAAGTGCTTTTTCAATATTAAGTAAATAATAAGGTTAAAAAATTAATATTTTAAATAAAAAAAATTACAGTAAGTTTTTACCAAATTGCATGATAACTTTTTTTTTGTAAAAGATAAAAATTAAAAACAAAAACTTGGTTATTGGAATTTTTCACATAAATTTTGAGGTTATGTGAAAAAGATGTTAGCGTTAGGTGGGAGTGGTTACCCAGATTAATTTACATATATATATATATTTAGAAAAGGAAGGGAATATAACAAAAATGAAAGAAAAAATAAATTAAGGTCAATTTGAGGTTAGGAATTGGAAAATGGGGGTGTTTTTAAGGGTAGGAAACGGTTTATCTCGATTTTCGACAAAATTACAACTCCTATGGAAAAAAGTTAAGTAGCAAAGTTGTAGGTAATAAGAAGATCTACAACTTTTATACTAATGTGGCGACTAGAAATGGAATTCGAACAAGCAGTGATACCTCTCGCAAATGTCCTGACGAAACGACGTTATATACCTTAAGCAATTCAATTTGTACGGGGCCAGTGCTTGCCACTGTAATTGTAAATATATATATTTACAATTACAGTGCGTAGAGGTACATGCATTTGCGAGAGGTATCACTGCTTGTTCGAATTCCATTTCTAGTCGCCACATTAGCACAAAAGTTGTAGATCTTCTTATTACCTACAACTTTGCTACTTAACTTTTTTCTATAGGAGTTGTAATTTTGTCGAAAATCGAGATAAACCGTTTCTACCCTTAAAAACACTTTTTTCAATTCCCAACAAATTTCCAACAATTCTCAAATTGACCGTAATTTATTTTTTCTTTCATTTTTGTTATATTCACTTCCTTTTCTAATAGGTTTCATCCAACTATAATTTTTTTGGGTTAAAAAATTATCGACCCTCGTCTATATTCACAAGTAGATGTTACTTAGTTTAAAAATACAATAGATTGTCAAAATCGGATGATCTTGCCACAAATCATTAATTCATCCTCAATTTTCTTTTTCTTAGAGGTTAAAACGTTGTTCCAAATCAAAATGAAACCAACTTTAATCTGTCCTGTATTAAAAAGAAAAAATATCAAAATCCTAGTTAAAAGTAATGGTTTAATGGCACTGATTGAACCCAATGTGTGATTATTTTTACAAATTAAAAAAAAATCAAGTTTGAAACATGGATACCAATAGAAAAAATCTTGAAATTTGGATTATCCTATAAAATGCCAATAATTTATTCTCATGTTTTCAACTCCTCAGAGATACACATATTGTTTTAAAATAAAATGGGACTATAGCATTGACGTATATTCAACCGAATAAGAAAATCAAAATTATAAGCAGTCCTACATAAAAATATGCATGCAAAATTTTAAAACCTTTTCTGTATTGTGTGGCTTCAGAAAAAAAATTTTTTTAAGAAATATACTTCTTACTCAATTCTTTTTTTGGATCGAACCCTTATTTTGCTTTTTAATTACTAAGTTATCTATCAAAAAATTCTTGTTCACCCACCGAATTTTCTTTCCGTGAAAAATGAGTTTCAATCAAAAAAATTTCTTCTTCATTCATCATTTTTTCAATCATCCATTTTCTTTTATTACATTATAAATTAATTTATTACATCCGGGTTATCATTACCTTGATTTTCATGCTTCGCGAAAACATTCCACATCAATTTATTGTTGTCCCAAAAAGCAATTTTCTCGTTTTGTTGTTTAAGTTAACAAAACTCGAACGAAATCCATTTCTTATTGACTAACTCGGTGAACAAATCTCGCCGCAATTTATTACCGTTGAACAAAACCAAAAGACAAAGAATGGAAAGTTTTGTTTTGCGAGCTGTGGATGCTCCCCTTATAGATAAAAATTCATTCAAATTATTCGATCAAATATAGAGCTTCCTGTATTGACATATCGTAAATAGTCTTAAGTATGACTCATCCCGCTTTGTGTACATAAAACATGAGGGGATGAAGTTTTTTCGACCCTCGAAAACGAACTGAATTTAAGGGGGTGCAACGCATCGGTTGCATCTTAATGGCTGATATGGAATCGCTTTCCCTCAAGTATTTCATACACAAATTTCTATATCTTTATTCCTGCCATTCTTTCTGTGCTTTCAACTTTGTGCTTTTATTGTATTTCTTCACGGTTTTATCATTTTTGTTGTATTATTTATCTAGCGACTATTTCATCGGAGAGAGAAAATGCATAAAAAATGTTTCTTGGAGGGAAGAACTGAGAAGTAATTTCATTTTTCTTTGGATATTTGTCATTGTTACATTTATTAAGATGGGTTATGAAAGGTTTTGAATTTATTTTCGGAACGAAACGATTTGTAGTAATTTCGGGGGTGTAGCAGAAATAACTTGGGATAATAACTTTCACAGAAACGGTAAAAATAATGGAATGTTTATGGTAAAAGTTACATTTTATCTTCGATCTTATTTCAAGGAGAAGAATTATATTTGTTATATTTTTTTAATTTAATTAAGTGTTTTTTTAGTTCCTCAAATTTTAACTTTTAATATCCTAAAAAACTTTGAGCTGGTAACGAAAAAATCTTAGAAAATGAAAATATTTAAATTTAAATTTTGAACCTTGCAAGAGCATTCAATGTCTGGTAATACTAAGCTAAACAAACTAAAGTTGTCTCGTTTTTAAGTCAAACTCTCATTTTTTGAAAGATTTAAATCAGTGTTCAAAAAATCAAATCAGCTTCTATGACTTCGATTGAAAGCACGCCACGTATCAGTCGGCAATATTCGAAATAAAATTTCCGAAAATCTCTAATAACAACTTTATTGAAAAACTTTTCAAATAGCGCTTTTTTCCAGCTTAAAAATGTCAATGTATGTCGATTGTCAGTGCCTTGGGGGAGCCAATTCAAAAGCTCGTTCTGCACACTTGATTTATGAAAGCGAGGTAAAACTCATGTATCCTGTACGAGCTTTTATAAATACACATCCATTTCCACAAGACGAAAAATTTAACTCACTATAAGCTCATCGTGGAATTTGTTTTTTTTTTTTTCACATTTCACAAGTCTATGTTGGTCCGTTGTTCATATTAACGACGACGTCAAGAAGAGCACGACCATATGAAATCAATACTTTCATTGAATATTCAAACGGAAAATTATTGTTTGCTATAAGTTTTGCAGAGCTTTTTAGTGATATTTTAAATATTTATTTAACGTGTTTCAAATGAAATGAGCGAGCCAATGTCGATAAAATGACAATTCAAATATAATTCATTGTATACTAATTGCAATATTAATGATTAAATATTTTCCCTGATATGTAAATTGGATTAAAATATTACATTACTATTCGAGAAAAATTGTAATTCTACATGTGAACGAGTGAAGGTTTTAATCGAGTGAATACAGTTGGTTTTATCTAAGCAATAGTTGAAATGTGTGCAAAATTTCTATTACAGAAACACATTCACGTGTCTCACCCTTGTTTCGTTCGCGATAAAGACTTGATCCACATTGTCATTATTCATATAAAGCGCCCTTGAGAGTACGATTAGTTAACCTCTCTTTGATTTCAATATTGCGTGAATTATCGAGCCGAGATTTTATTTTCACTTATCTCTCAAACGACATATTAGATGTGAATCTGGTGTATGGGGGTGAGAAACAGGGAGTCGCGTGTGTCGGGGGAGATTAACAATGAGCCGTTCACCGTCTTTTCGAATTCGGTGCTTTATAACTATCGCCATCCTTGTTCAGCGGCCGAAATACCGAAATCGTTGACAACACTAACGGGAATAACGACAAACAAAATCCCGGAGAGGTTCCTACGGGATTTATAACTTACCTAAACATTGAGGGTGTATAGCGGACGAACTTAAAATCGAATGGGCTAGTTTCTGGGGAATTAAACAGGTAGACCAATAGAGCCTTACGCCTTATTTACTTTAGGTGCACTGAATGTTTGGTGTGCCATTAAGGGATATTTCACGAGGAATTTCCCAAATAGAGAGATAACTTACGTGTATTTTATAAGGTATCTCGAATCCTTTTACTTAGACAATAAAGGCCTGGAAATTCTTTTTGTTCTTACAAATATATCAATCCCTTTTCAAACTTTTTGAACCTATTTAAATACCACAAAATAAGAAAAATATCAATTATTTTTAAACCTAAAAAATAACTTGTAATTATTTATCTGAATAAGAAATGACTTTTGGTTCTCTTTAAAATGTGAAAGTTTTCCTTAAATAATAATAGAAAATATAATAAATAACAGATAATATTGATGACCTCATCGACATGTTCCAACAACTCCATAGCAAAATGAATTCGATACATTTAAAACTAAAAAATCTATGTTATTATTAAGTCGCTAGTGACCATGTTGTTAAAGCGACTATAAACAATAAATAAATAAAAATATAATTAATTAATTAATTAAATAATAATTACTTCTTTGGCATCATTAAAAATTAGTTTTTATCAATTGCATACAAATAATTAATTAAAATAAAATTTAGAGAATAATATTTTATTTTAAATCAATAAATAATACATACGGATAGTTAACCTCAAATATATTGGTGCACTTTGAAAAGTATATATAAGCACAATTTTTTTCACTAATACTTACGAATAGTAAATAATATTAATCAAAATATTCAATTTAAATCACTACTGAATATAATTTATTCGTAGAGTGGACGCTTTTATGAGAGGTGCGGTTCCATTGAATTTTAGTACGACCCGTTGAACAGAGATGGCGGACCAATGTCCAAAATGTATTTAAGCACTATGGACTTGCGCTGTGATGATAAAATACACCGATACTAACGCCTCTAAGAACAACGCGCCGTACTAATAGCCTAAAAGTAATCTGACGTTTAACACGTTTTTTCCGAGTCACCGTTTGTGATATATAATACTGTGAAAAACTATGGCTTACAATGAAAATAAAATCCAAAGAAAGCTGCAAAACGTTTATAAAATTTGCCAGGTTTATTTTTCTGGTTAACAATTCATACATACAATGAAAACGAAGCTTCATAGAAATTGTGAAATAAAGTAAGTAACTGCTTTGCAAAGTAAATGTCTTAATCTTATTCATGCCTTGTGTTACTAAATTATTATTTGAAGATGGTTGAATCATTTCAGAATCCTAGATTTTATGATAACCAAGAATATGCATGGAAAGCAAACGTCATTTTCATCACTAAACTCAAAATAGTATGATAACAGCTTTTGCAAAGTTCGAGAAAAGTAATAACGTATTTATTAATAATATGTGTAATTTGTATATATAAATATTTTCTAAATGAAATATTAAAAATTTATTTAAAGAATTAATTATTTTCAATTCAAATATAAAAATAAATAAAACAAAAATTCAAATTACGCGCGCCTATTTTTTTCATAACGCGTCTAAAGAAGTATAACTTAAAAAATGGCAATGTGTAAGTAAACTAATCTATGATTTTAAATTTTTTATATCTTTTTTAACAATAAAATTTTTCTATGATAAGTAATTTATCAAATAAAATACCCACGCAATTTAGTTTTATTTCAAGATATTTTTCGCAAAGCATAACAATTCTTGAATTTTTTAACCAATTTATTTACCTCAACGTGAAGTGTTTGCGAAGCAAAAATAACGAAGCTAAATAGAGGTCGTTTTTCGAAAGTAAAACTGGAAGTAGCATGCTGTAAATAACTGTAAGGCGAACCACAAATTTTTATCAGGCAAATTCACCTATTGCTAAAATTCCTCAATGCCATGCCGCGGCGTTTCGTTAACATGCTGCAACCGCAAGCTCTACTTCTAGCACGAATATGGAGTTCCGGTATCATAAACGACACGCAATTTTACAAGTCTTACAAATTGGCGGCTGTAAAACCCAGCTTTTTATGCAGAATTAATGCAGAATTGGTACACCTGTCCAATTATCATTAGAAAAATGAACGATTTGGAAATTGATTTTAATTATTAACGAAATTTCTTGGTTACAATATTTCAAAAAGAAGCGGAATCGATGAATTTAATAATATTTTTGAAGCAAGCACGCCATAGTGATACTCAAGCTTTGTGAGCTAGATTTCGTGTTGTGTACATTAATCAAGCGAATTTTTCTCAGTTTATAAAAATCGAGGTGAATTTCTTAGTAGGAGAGCATAAAAAAACGCTTTCGCATTGTTTATCGCATGTGGCGTATTGCGCCATAATGGTGTGCTAAAATGCACTCAAAATACGAGCATATAGGCACTGAGAAACTTTTTACTCAAGCCATATATTTTGCAACTTTCCTTCTACAAGCTTCTCACTAAACTATCTCAACGCAACGCCACTTTTTATCATTAATATAAAATTTGACCTACACTTAACTTTTGTTTTCTCCTCCTTTTTCTTTTAGTTTAACCATAGCTTTATAAGTGCAATAAAATTTTCAATAAGTCAACACATATTTGAATGATTACCAGGTCATAAACTAAACCAGGTTAAATTTACGTCAAGTATTGTAATAATCAGAAAAATCACGTTTGAATTGCGTGAGATTATTTGCCGTGTCACTCTCGTTACATATTAACTCTTAAGTTTATTCGTACTCGGATTATGAGTAAAATATTTAATTTATACGAGTTGAATTTGCAGCTTAAACATTTCACTTGTAATTAGGAAATTATGATTTTGGTGAGTGTGTGAATCTTAATCCGTTGTTTTAATATTGCTGCGTTTAGTTTATTTTAACGTCCCAACTAAATCCGTAATTGATTATTCATAAATGAAATTAATGTCGAAATTAATAATTCAGTGTTTCCGAAAAGTGGGATTTGTTAAATGTATATATTGGATTTTCGAAAGTGATATAGATATATGTTTTATGTAAAATAGGTGTATGGTTTTTGAGTTTTTATAAAGCTCTTTTATTTATAACTGAAGTAACAGGTGGAAAACAAAACTTTTCTTTAATTTTTACTTTAGAAAGTCTACGTTAGTTTAGTTGTTTTCAATTTTGAAGAAACTTTTAACTTTAAAGGAAAAATTATGAGATTTATTGTGAAAATGTACATAACAAAACACTTTCTCCGAAAGTCAACCAACATCAACATTGACTACCAAAATCTCAGTAGAAATGAACAAGTCGTAATTACTAGACTTTGAGTTGGATATACACAGGTCACCTATTCATTCATAATGAAGAAAACCAACAACTAAATGTGGAAATTACCCTGACTACTCCAATCTCACCGTAGAGCACTTATTATGCTGCACATTGGGAGGCACAAATAAGAGATATACCATCACTAACAGACTGGCTTTCATTTATCCACCAACTGTAAACCATGAACATACTTAACCATATTTTGAGCTATCAATATTACAGTGCTAATGGTCTGACTGTTAAAGCACTAAAGTAGGAATATAGTTATATTTGAAAAAACAACCAAAACCAACTCTCCAACCTCTACTGAACGGCGCGGCACCGAATGGCAAAAAATCCATCAGTAGGCGTTTTATAAGAAGAAGATGGAAAAATAATTACTTTATATATACTAGTTGATGCTTGTTTATTTCACTAAGTATAGCTAGTAAGCTACCCAGAGAGGCTTACACTCTGTAACACTTCAACCATTTTGATAGAAAAAGCAAATTAATTCTAAAAAATTCCATTTTTCTTAGATACAAGTATTTTTAAGACCTTTTAACTTCTAAAATATCACTAATAAAAAAATTAATATTGAAAAATTATTTTAATTTGTTATTACGTTCTTGAGTTGTTAAAGATCAAGCATACATTTTCATTTGTACTATAGATAATATAATATGCTGGTGCTTGTTTCAATAATGTTAAAAACTGTTTTGCTATTAGGTACATTAATGGAGGTTTAGTGCCATATATGTTTGATTGTAAAAATACGATAAAATCAATTAAAAATATCTGCTGCGAGGCGTTACAGAACTTTCTCTTAATTTCAGTTATGAAACTCACTGTTGGTTAAAAGAAATATAAGCGCTTTATTGTGCTTATACAGTATACATATAAACAGAACTAGCCCATATTCGAATTTTCTCAGAAAAAAGTTTCAAAAAAAATTGTAGATATCAATGAGTCTAAGAACTATAGCAAGTTTAAAGAAAATCGTTGGAGCCGTTTTCAAAAAAAATTGAAAAAGCTCAAAAACTTCTAGAATAAAGTAGAGCTTTCGGTTAGCCAATTTCAACCAAAAGCTTCGCGGTATAACTAGGTATAATATGGAGGCTAAATACCAAGTTTCGTGAAATTCGGATAAAGTTTTCTTTACGATTTGGCTGTCACACACACACACACACTCAGACATGTTTCTAAAAATCATTTTTTTGGACTCAGGGGACCTCAAAACATGTATTTCCGGTGAAAGCTCGAATTCGAAAATTCGACCCGATTACACATTCTTTAATATATGGTAGTAAAAGAAAGTAAATATTGCATTTTATATGTATTTAACAGTTAGCAAATATTTGAAAGATAAGCAACTGAACTAGTTTCGAAGTAAAACTTTCGATGCATCGAAAAAATATACTTGAAAGTTGATATTTTGATAAAAAATAACTACTTTTAAATATCACCTTTCTAAATAAAAGACCACAACAACATTTTATACCATACAACCCCCTAAGGAGTACATAAGTATAATATAATAATATATAATAATATTTATAATATAAATAATATAAATAATATTATAATATATTAATAATAAGTAAATAATATTAAATTATAAATATTCTCGCTGAATTTTCTTATAACGTTCACTGCTTCGCTGTGCTATTTTCAGTATAATAACCACTGGACTTCATCCCCAGTACCAAAATAAATGTCGATTTAATTTAACATCCTCCATTCTTAATTTTTCATGTGTCTGAAGTATGGTTCCTTAGATTAAAATAGATACAATAAGATGGGCATTAACAAAAACTAGAATGATAGACATCAACAACATATAAAAGTAATATTTAAAAAAATGGTTAAACTGTAAAGTGTATGCTTTTTTATCTTTAAGACTTTATAAAAAATATAAATTTTAAGAAAATTAAAAGTTATTGTACTGAAAAATCGATTATGAACCCTATTATTTTTGTAATAAATCAGGGATGAAGAAAAAACCTTTTTTTAAAGAGAAAAATATTATCAATAGGGACATGTAAAACTGGGACATTCAATGTTTTGCGTTGTAAAATCAGAAACACAGAAAGATACTTTGTGAAATACGTTGAAATTATGTCGTTCATATAACCACATTCGTCTTACGACCGTCTATACGAAGATATAAAACAATTTCTTCGTGCAGCCTCCAAACTAAGGCCGCACGAAAGCAACGACATACATCTATCTAGGCCCTACACTGGAACTTGAAGTCAACCAAAAGCATTTTATGAATAAATAAAATCTAACCTTTTTATCTTCCCGCTTCCACTTGCACTGGCTCATACAGATTTAAATGGCCCTGTCCCATTCAGTTCTCCGCGAATTATCGATTTACAAAACTTGTCAACTGATAAATATTTCAGTTTGCTTTATATGTTGCCTCGTTCTCATTCTTCTCACACGACAACTTTTGACGTGTTAAAATTTTGCTTCACTGATTTCGATAATCCCATTTTTGCTCCTATTTTTTGCGTTTTAATAATCTTACTTTACCACAATCGTAAAAAGGTACACATATTTCCTATCATATTAAAAGAAACCCTAAAAGTGTTTATATTGATACAAAATGGTAAAAATGATTCATAATAGAACATGTTATCAGTAATATTATAATCACTAACAAGTACAACGAGAGTTATATAGTTATATGTATATAGAGGTAAAAATTTGGGTTTGATATGTTTGGATGTATAAAGGTTTTTGTTGAATTCTCTTAATTAAATTAATTAGGTTTATTATGTGTATAGTCTTTTTGAAAATGAAACAGTTGATTGTAACTGAAGAAAATTAATTGCGATTATATGAAAGTCTTGAGAGCTTCAAAGCTCGTTCAAAACAGAAATTTAACTCTTTTATATGAATTTTCGATCGTCACAGCTGCGTGAAGATTTTACTTTGTTCTCGGTTGATTCTTGCCAAAGTTGAAACCACAAACTACAGTTTCATTGAAATTAACCGGTTAGTTCTAACAATTTCCAAGTAAGAGGGTAATTATATCACAATTTTATTTTTTGATTTACTGTCTCATTTGTGTGTGGTGCACTCATCTTTGAGCTGCATTTGAAGTCTTAAGCCTTAATAATTTCGAAATTTAAATGAGACTGTAAACATGGCGTAATAATTAAAGTACATATATTATGTGAGAGCTTGTATAATTTTTTATTTTACTAATGTTAAGAGTGAAATTTCGAGAAGTTTTAACCTTTGTCAAGTTATCGTCCTTTTTGTACTATTAAATATTGAGCTACGTGATTAAAATCAAAATGATAATTAAAATAAAACAGTTCGACGAAAAAAGGTCAAAACTTTTTTCAACGAGAAAACTGAGGGCTGTGCTACTAAAAATCAATTTAAAACTTTAAAAGTTCGACACGTTGAATGGAATAGAATGGAAAACATTGGTTTTAATTTATCATTTTGCAAAACTTTTTTTTAGTAATTTAAGGATTTGGTAGAACGTTTCGAAAAGCTTATAAGACTTCGTGAGATTACACAGACGCACGTTCCACTTAGCAAGAAGATCTCATTAGAAAGTAAAAGTCTTGTCAATTTTTAATTACTTTTGGCACTACACCGTTTTATCATTTACTATATCTTTATCCACTTAGCTGATCCTTTTTCTTCGTTAATTAAAATAACTGTAACAGTCAATTATGTTCGAAAAGAAACACGTGAAAAATCAATACCTTTAAAAGTCTCCTCGGCCTATTATTTTTTAAGTTTTTGGTTTAAATAATGCCAGAAGTTCGTTTAGTTCATTGTGTGACAAGCTTATCTTATTTACTTTTCCGGAGCGCAATTTTGCCTTGTTTTCCATGGCCTAAAGAGACGAATTTTTTATTAAGTTTTATATGAAACTTCCTTTTTATTATTTTCTTTTTGATTTGAGGTAATCTGAGCAAATTTATTGAATCCTCTTTGAGAATGGGACTCGTTTTATACGCCTCCGATAAAAATGTATTCCTTCAAGAAAAACAAAACGTGAGGGATTTAATTACTTCCGAAGTTTATTTAACTTTTTTCAAACATTTGAAGTGAATGATTTTTGTCTTTATTAATTTAAAGATTTAATATTTCATTCTTTACCTGGAAAAAATAACAATCGACTTAGTGAAATAGTGGTTGGTTTGATTTTGTTGAATCCTAAAATTTCCTAGAATTAATAAACTATAGACATTTATAGACAAATAGTTGTGATACTATCAAAGATGCTAAATAAAGTAACCTTACTACCATAAAAATAATCTATACATAGATTGAATTATATAATATAATGTTATTATATGTTATCCTTTTTAGTTTAATAAGATATTTTTCTTAATAATACACTCAAAATTTGTCAAACTTCATAAGAATAAATGACAACAAATAATTAGATTTTCTCAGAATTTTTCCATTGAATTTTCCGAGAACTTATATTGAATTGAAACGATTTCTAAGCCACAATTCCTAATCAGACCTTTTTGCGTAGAAAGCTCAAAGGTTTAGCTGTCAGTTATAGCTTTGTTAAGGAAAATATATTTTCAAAGATCTTCTCTCAACAAACACGAACTATGATAATTGGTTTCTTTGAGGCATGAATATATCTGAGCTGAATTTAAAATAATATTAACTAAAAATAATGTCTTATAGTTGATGAACTTTGTGCTCGTTATATAGTTTTACAGATGTGTAGTAAAAAAAATTGCTTGAGTCTTTTAGAAACTTTTACAAAGGAAGAGATTCTTTTATTTAATTAAGACCAAAAAGACATAAAAATTAAATTTTTAGGTATTTTTTCTTCAAAAACCAAATAAAATATTTCTGTTTTAGACTGAAAAAAATGATCTTCCATAATCTATAGGTATGATTCTTGTCAGAAACCATTGAAAATTAATGAATTTCACCTTCGAAATTTCTAACTTCGTACTTCCGTTGTTAATGTAGATATTTGTTATCTAAATTGTATCAAAAATCAAAGTTTATCCATCTTAATAAAAAATTTTTACATTAAAAATTAAAAAAAAAACATTTTTTTGTGTTTTGAGTTAAGTTTTCATTAAAATTTCCTTCAAAATATTTAAACACATTCCAATATGTATTTTATCACAAAGAAATATCATGAATATGCTATTTGAATAAAACCTAAATTTTAACATTTTTCATTTATAAAATGTAAATTATTAAAATTTTTCTTCTTCATAGTTGAAAAAACTCTTCATATTAATTAACTTCAATGAAAATCTTTTGTTATAATATTTCAGTAATTTCAAGGTAGACCTACTTTCAAGCCGTCCTAATTTCGAGGTAAATATTTGCGGAAAATTCACGTAAACTTCCTTAGGCGAAATGATTTTTTGGTGTTGTCAAAAGCCGAGCAAAGAGTGAAACCAGGATAAAAAGCAAATACGACTTTTGGTTCATTATTTTCATAATAATGAACCCATGTTATCGGTCGGAGCAAAAAAAAACTTTAAACTTGCTCCTAAAAAATTGTTTGTTATGGTTTTTAGAAATTTAGAATCCGATTTTGTAAGAAAAAAATCCATTTGGTTTTTCTTTCACTGTTATAGCGTTTTCTTTTCACAAGAGTAGAAATGATACCCAGAAATTCAAAGATGGAACAATAGGTTCTATCCACACATTGACACAGCGACAAGCATTTTTTCAACACAATCTACACAATTCACAATACTTATTTTTAAAATAAATTATGAAATCACTACTTGGCTGTTTTTTAAAGTTATTTTAGTTGATTTTCAAAGTACTTGACTTAAATAAATGAAATCAAGTAAAACCAAGTAGCATATAAAACTCAAGTCAAAATAAATACTTCAATATTAAGTCAAGTCAAGCACAAGTTATTTCACTTTCAAGCCAAAATATAAGACTCAGTTTATTTCACAAAATGTCCAGCTACTTGACTAGATGAATCTCTAACATATTAATGAATGATAAAAAATGTCCACTGTAAATTTGAGAAAAAATCCAGTTTTGGTTATTATTTGTTGTTAATAGTTAGGAATCAAAAAACAAGAACCTATGTGTAACATTTGCAGTGTATTTTTTTTAATATGAATTTAGTGGATGATTTGAACAGTGTGAAACAATTTGTGACACTTAAGCCGTTCGTAATTCTCGTGTCACACATATGACAAGTAATTGGCATTATTTAATGCTCGTAACAACATAAATGGTTAGTTATAGAAACGTAAATTCAATTATGAAATCATGGCACGAATTGTGGCCAGACTTAACAGTGCAAACTTGTCGGAACTTAAACCGTGTTCGACGGCATCTCGGCGATGGCGTTGTTTCGTGCGCTGCACCGCCACCACGAAGAAGACGCGAACGGCAATGCCAACCACCAACTTATTATTCTACCTGTTTGAGCGATGTTTCCCAGTGCATGTCAATGATCTAACAACTTCCATATCCGCTCTTTTATATGATTTATAGATTACGGTTAGATCTTCAATTTGATGTCTAGAAGCCATCTATAATAATATTCGATATCTCAATTTTTTCCTTTTGTCGGCTTACCCAGCGACATGCATTATTCTATCTATAGCCTCAACTCAAGCCCTGTGCAAGTGAGATGAATAACTATAAAAACTGGACAAGTGCACGGATGACTCGCACACTGAGGATTTCCTACAAACTTAGAAGAACTTTGAAGATACAAACGAAAGTTTATCGGCTATTGCTATTATTTTGATTTTTGAATTTAAATACATTTTTGATAAAATATTTAGGAATTTAAAAGATAACTTCTAAAGTGAAGACTCCTTGCTTACGTGTCAACCTCCGTTAGTAATTCATAGCGTAGTTTATTTATTTATTTATTTTTTGAGCAAATGACCACAAATTCGAGGAATAACAAAAAAGTTTAAGGCTCTTTGTAAGTAATTTAATCTTATACTATGTATTAAGAATACGTGTTCTATAACTTTTACGCAATATACATTACACAGTTATTGTAACCTACTTATCTTCTAATACCTTTGAAGTTTGAACCTACAAGAGTTCAAATATCGTAGATTGTGAATTAACTTTTTTGAAAAACCATCCTTATCAGAATCACCCTCAATTGTTTTAATAAGAGTTTTGCTGCATTGTCGAATTTAAAACGCAGCAAAAATAAAGTCGTCCGTTGGAAAGGGTTCAAGGAAAACTCATGAAGATTATTTAATTAAATGTATCTCATATTGATCTGAATAGTATAAACACAAATCTTGGTTAATTCAAATACCTTATTTTTCCTTTTGCTCAATAATATCTTATCTTAGTCAACTACTTTAGAGTCCAAAAGAATTTAAACAGTTCAGTCTAAAATGCTATGTATTTTTCAATAGGAAGGAAACAGCTACTATTTAGTTATAATGATCATGCAAAATAAGAACTTAACTTAAATACATACATATATTAAATTAAGCAATAAAGAAAAGTTACCAAAAATAAGCATATTGTATTAAAATTCAAACTCAGCACATTTACAACAAGTTCCAATACACAAAATACTTTTCGCTTTGTCACTGCTCTATACCAGTATTATGAGGTTAAAATTTAAGTTATATTTTTAAATCGAAATTACAATTGATAATTTTTTCTATGAATTAAATACAAACTGCGTTTTGTTTTTTTTTTAATAAAACTTTAATATGAAATCATACCTTTTCCAAATGCTATAAAGTTTTATGTTACCAAAAAAAAATAAAAGCTGTATTTTTTGATTGGGTTGGCTAAGAACGTTGCATTTTTCACGCTTCTAAAATCATGACAGATAGACGAGAAATAAAGTGATCTAATAAGGAGTTCTGCTTTTCTCTTTGTAGGTGCGTAACCCTAAAATGACCTCAAAGTACAGTCAAGCTTTTGCTCACTAGGTACAGATTTTTATGTAACTCCTCGTTGAACTATCGAAATTGTTTCAAGTACCAACTTTCCTCCTGTTTCTCGAACTCATTTTCTTTAAAAAATAATTTACTCGAACAAATCCCGTTTCACGTAGCACATCGCGTCCAAATTACCATTTCGCATTTTCCCGTTTCTTTTAAAATGATTTGAAACTTATAAAATACAATTAATTATAAACTTTGTCCATTTTGCGAGTCGAGTCGAGCCGTGTAACACTATCATTATTCTTGCAATGTCTTTTTAGGATATTATGTGGAAATTGTAATACTCGCTAGCAGGTGTCTTAAGTTTGAGGCGCTTTTAGCAAACGGAGCACGACCCTATTTGCAATCAGTCATTCTCGTGGGGGTGGAACGCTCGCTTTGAGGGTTTGATGATGAGGTCGACAAGAGCAGTTAAACTTTATACATTACCAAAGTCGATTTGTTATAACCGACTACAACTATTATAATAGTCGACACAGAAATAATCACTTCTCGATTTGCCATTGAGACATACAAATCGCATGTGGGGCTGCTGTGATCTGTTCGATTCTTGAATTGTTTTAAGAAAAGTTTCTTAAGAACGTATGCAAGTAGCTGACTAGGAAATAAATGTTTGACCGAAGTTTTTCTAAGTTCTTTCTTTTTTAATAATTTTCTCGACTGAAATAATTTAGAGCTACCCATTAAGGTAGTACTCCAACATTTCCATAACTTTTGTTAAACAAACAAAAATTTCTTTTAATTTTCTACAAGAGTTCAAGAAAAGTTTCTGTGTTCAGAGAGTTAGAGGTCATACAATGTTTGTAGGATTTAAGCAAATAGTTTTCCGTTTATTAAATTTTATTAAAGGTATTTCTCTGTACAAAAATTAATGTAAAAAAATAAAAATTCAGAATAACAATTTAAAAAACTAAGATAATTAAAAAACAAACTTTTCAATACATGTCATTTTATTTTATTTTATTTTACCATTATGTAAATCCAACAGCCCTTAGGCCAATGACGGAGTCACTAAAGTATAAAGTAGTATTCAAAGAATTACACTTAATATAGGTAACATAAGAGATGCAGAGTACAACATTTTATAATATAAATTATAATATAGTACTGTGTGATACTGATCATTACAAATACTGAGCATTGCGCAAATATGTGATTACTGATGCGAGGGAATTGGCAGAAAGTGGTTGATTTATGTCAAGCAGGTCCAGATTATCAACATTACTGAGTGTGTAATTGCTAATCGTAGTAAGCCAGTGCAGTGGTGAAGACTGTGTCAGAGCCGACCTAGCCAATGGAGCATAGAATGTGTTATATGATCTAGCACTGCGGACTGTAAGACTGATTGGTAGCAAAGCCAGGAACCTCGGGCAGTAGATGAGTCCTTTGATTAAGCGCTTAGCAAAAAGTATCGAAGCGTACCTGCTTCGTTCTTCCAACGAGTCGAGACGTTGGAGTTTCGACAAAGTTCATAGTAGTCCGGGCCAATGACAAGGTACACCACACACGACTTATTTGCTTAGTAAGTACTTAAACAATCTACGCTTAACTTTCTCAATTCTAAGTATATACATCTTGTACGTTGACGACCAGTCCAAGAGAGTTGACTCAAATTTAGGTCGAACTAGTTCCGAGTACAACCCTATAGTTGTGTTTTTGTTTTTAAAATTATTGGTCAATCTTATTAGAAAACATAGTGTTTTAAAATCAAAGCTTATAATATTTACATTATGGCTCCACTATGAGGTAAACGTCAGCCGCAAGTCAAAACTTACCCCAACATCCCTACAAAAAAAAAACACATTTTACTGAATATGTTCTACTCGAAAATAATCCAAATGGCATATATTTTCAAAATACTATTATTAACATTACTTTTAAGTAACGGCTCATTCTAAATATGTTTTACATTTTACAATTTCTAAGCTTCAAAGTCTATAATGAAAACTTATATGTGTAAGAAAAATTTAAGAAAAGGCTGAGAAAAATCAAAAACTCTTGGTCTTGGTTTATACATCAATGAAATCTTTTGAAATTATAATTCAATCTCCAGCAAGAAATCCGACTCTTGGAAAATCCGATCTTTCAACTTTCTTTCATAAAGCCTCTTTCAAAGCGTATTCTATTTAATATATAGAAAATATGTATGAACCACCAGTTTTATCATAATCATAAAGAGATTTGGAAAAAAAATAATTTTAAAGTATCAAAGTTACTACCGTAATTTGTAATCATTAAGACACTGTTATTGAATGAGTAATTAAACGAAAAAAAATAGTTTGACAATTTTTTGCTGTTATGAAAATATTCAGCTTTTATAATGAATTTCAGCTAGACCTAATTTTGTAGAGATGGAATGAATGAATTTACATAATTAAGTTTCTTTTTTTCAAGTTTTAAGTCACATTAACATCTAAAACCATATCACGACTGTCTAAACACAGAAACTTTCTGTAAGTCGTTGTTATCATAGGCTATAATTCTTATACCTAAGTTTCATCGGGAATCGGACTCAGTACTTCTGGTGCATAGGTCAGAGATCAAGTGATTTAACTACAATATGTGGACTATATAATTGTCATTTTTTCCGGGTGTTTATAAAATTCGTTTTAAGATCTTATCTACTGCGATCATTTAGTTTCTATATAAGAACTTTATACTCAACCAAACTCAAACTAAATATCCAACTATATTTTAATGATTTCATGGTTAAAAAACTTTAGATACTTAGAATATCCCAATCTCACTGTAAAGCACCTGTACATGCTGTACATTAAAACTCTGCAGAAACAGAGTTATCCACGAACTACATATTACCAGGTCCAAAGCTTTCAAGACAGTGCTTATAAGTTAGGTGTAAAAGTACTAAAATAGAAAGCTTAAAGACAATTAGTTTTTGTATACCAACAGTTTGGTTAAAAATTTGTAATGGAATAAAATATAGCAAATGATGATGTCATTCGTATTCACAAATCATGTTTTTTTTCACAAAACTTATCATTACACCCTTGACGTGTGCCTGTGGGGTTGGGCACATGTTTGAGTGGGCTGAAACCTCCCTTCTTAGACCTTTTCATTTGACTTCACTCTGAGAGCTCACCGAAGTCTGAAGGGTAGATAAAAGGGGGGTGGTAGACCTGACAAAAAGAGAGTTTCTAGAAAATCCGTTAGAGATTTTATTTGGCGCCGGACCTCCTATTGTGTGTTAACCGAAAAGTGATGGGTAAATAAGGAAAGAGTGGTCAACATATGAGATAAAAGAAATTCCATAAATTTCTCTATATAATTTTTAATGTATAAGAAATAGGATAGACTGAAAAACAATGAAATCGAAAATTCTAGTGATGCAACAATCTGGCAGCCGAATTCTCTAGAATACCCCTGATCACGTATATAAAAGGATTGACAGCCGAGTGAGTTCATTGGTAAAAAATACGCAGTTGTGATTACACAGTTATAAATAAATAGTGCGCGAGTGATAAATAAATCGTGAGTGATAGTGAACTAGTGATACACAGTGAAATATAAACAGTGAGTTGCAATCAGTGAATGTGAATAAGTGACAATTTAAACAGTGAACTAAACCACTGTGATAAATAAATAAATAAACATTTGTATAAAATAAATTGCTGCCGTAAAACACAAATCCTAGAACCCGTCGAAATAAATATGTAAAAACGTCGCACTATATGTTTAATTCTCAAATTAATAGCGATATTTTTCTGTTATTTGTATTAAGTTTTTTTAAAAATATGTTCGTACTTTAAAAATAAATAATTATTTTACATAAAATATTTGAGGCCGTCTATTTCAAACGTGGACATAATATGATATTTTTTTTCGTTATAACGACTGAATTATTCTGAATTGAAAGAATCAAACTATTTCATATTTATCAACTCAATATATTCAATCTAATCAACCTTGAATAATTAGCACTTGATAACAAGTACCTAAAGCTTAAAACTGTTTAAATTTTTAATAACTATTTTAACACAAAACTAATAATGTGTCGATTATACGGTCAATTCTTTGATTCCATCGGTTCAACAGAGATCATTCAAAATAGTATTCGTTTGTAACATAAAATAAATAAAAATCAAATATTTCCATAAATTTTTAGTTGGAAAGTTAATCAAGAATACTTAAGATTCAGTTGATTTTACTTAAAGTTACGTTTTCTGTGTTAATGACATTTTTCTTGTGTTTCGAACTCAATTTTGCATTTCGAAGACATGATCTAGTTTTATTGACCTCCGTATGAAAAAAAAAGATCAATTAAATTATTCAAATTGTAAACAATGCAATAACTAAGACATCGCGAATCCCGTTACGAAAAAAAAAAGTAGCAAAGAACGAAAAATAGCGTATGCTACATGCGTAAAACGATTTCAATCACGTCCATTTGAAACAGAGCGCGAACGTGTAATGTGTCTTTAAGTTGATGTAGATTTTATACATAATACAAAACTCATCACAAGTCCAACAAACCAACGAACCATTCAATGGGAAAACAAGTTCTTGACACACTGCTAATGCTAACCCACAAAATCACTGAAACACATTCAATTCAAATCTCAAATTTTTACGCGGCACTACTAAAACACTCTGTTGTAAAACAGACCATGTCGTAAATCCCGCACACGTGAAAACTTCCAATTAAACACAAATTGAGTACAACGTAAATGAAATAAATAATCCATCTACGTACTTCTGTATTCCACATTCGTTCATTAGGTTATTTCTAATTTCGTTTTGCTGCATTTATTGAACTAGTTAACTCGCCAGATCAATTCAAACCGTTCCAACCCTCCTATATCCAATCTATACAAACAATAATATAGTTGTCTTTCAATTCGATTCTTTTGGCTTTTTTCAATAAACTTAAATGCAATTGAAACAGTAAATAATAATTAAAAGAATTAAACGGTTTTTTTTTTTTTGTCACAGTTATTTTAATAAATTTTATGAATTTTTCTTTAAATATATATCATTTTAATTTCTCCAACTTCCTTCAAAGCATTAAGATCTTATATAGACCATGAAACTTCTTGTTTTGCTTTTGTATATCATATGATTAAGTTGAAGATAATTCAAAAAAAATAGATAATTCACTATATTACTTAAATGTCTTATTGTTTGAATGAAAAATTAAATGGCGATTTAAATTGGTGCAACGAACTGTAAAATCAAAGCTGCAAAATAAAAATGATAAATATAAAGACAATAGCATTAATACAAACACCGAAGAAATAATTTGCCACTGCAGCCACTCTTTTGATTGACAATGCCTTAAGAAATACAATTACAATTTAATTTAAAATAAAAAAAAATATCTGCTGCACAGTAATTTCTTTTAAATGAATCACACTGTTATTTAAAAAAAAACATTAGTGAAACCCACGATTGGTTAAAAATTTATAAATAGAATAGTATATTGTAACGTTTTACGGTTTCTTGGATATGTGTTTAATGACGACAAACTTATTTTTAACAAATGTTTATTTATTTATCTTACACTATTTACACTTATTAACTACACGTTAACAATGATATAGTTCACAGTTTAACTTGTCAATTTCCACAGTAACTTATTCATTAATTGTCACTGTTTATTTTTCACCATATACACTGCACTGTTACACTTTGTAACAATGTTCACAATTTATTTAACTCTCGCGATTTATGTTTCACTATCGTTGATGATTTATTTCAGACTGTTCATGTTCGCGATTTATTTAAGACTCCACTGCTTGTGCTTGCCTTCCCCTTATGTAGACACCCGGAATTCTTCTAAAACATTCGATTCTATTATTCCTTTGTCAGGATTTTCTATTTTTCTTGGAACCATTCGTTGCCAAAACTTTCTATTTTTCTTGGAACAATAGAATGTGCTAGAAGCTTCACTCTTTCCTAATTTACCGAGTAATCCTTTCGGTCAAACACTCGCGGCAGGTGGTCTCAAAGTCTTGTCTTATTGAGAAAAGATGTTCGTAAATGTTCCGCCAGGTCACTTCCATCCTATAACTACGTCGCTCCTTAATTGGCTGGTTGATTGAGCAGGTGACACTCCCAGACTAACAGAAATGGCGACACTCCATATCTATCTAAACATGTATAAAGCCTCTTTGTTTAAACTACCTTCTATCCTCTACCTCAGAACACACCTTATTTGAATTTTTTCAGGAAAAAGATTGAAATAATTCATGTTGTAGCCTTTGATGAGTCGAACAACTATAGCAAGCTTAAGAAAAACCGTTGAAGCCGTTTTCGAAAAAAAAATACCCAAAAACCCATAGAATAAAGTGAGGATTCCTGTCAACCGATTTCAACCAAAACTCTACTTCAACCTTTACTATTGGTATATACTTACTACATACTACCTTAGTAGTAAAGTAGTAAAAGAAAGTTTTTACTTTCTTAGTGTTTTTTAACACTAATTATATAAAGATTTTATATAATGGAAAAAATATTTGGCAATTATTATAAAATTGGTCTGCCTCCTAATTTTAGCAATATTTGTAAAAACTTATTTTTTACACTGTTCAAAATTAAAAAAGTTTTTTTTTATTTCTTAGAAATTTTTGAAAATTACAATTTACTGATATTTTTGTCTCCGTTTAAGTTTATGTTTTAAATCTAAAAGTGGGACTGGTACTAGACTTAATTTTTATTGAGGGTACTACAAGAGCTATCTACCTTTACATAAGATTCAAAAATTATGATACAAGTTTATTTTGTCACAACTTAAATACTAATATCAAATCGTAGGAAAAATTTTAAAATGTAAAATTGATTTATAAAAATTTTTTTTTTATACTTTCTATACTATTATAATTTTATATAATGTAAGATGAAGCGCAAAGAAAACAAATCATAAATTTATGTTTTCCATAAAAGTTATTTTCTCTGAATTTTGTTCGGATATGACGGAAATCTTTATTGTAGTCACTGTTTGTAATTATTTATATTTGATGATTCTTTCTGCTTTGAATAAGTTTCTCTGAAATTGCTTCTGCTTAGAAATGCATAATGTCGAATCCAAACCGAGTACATGTTAGAAACAAGTTTATAAAACGTATTGAAAATAAATATAGTATAGAGAAGTAAAGAAATGATAAAGAAATTATAAAAAAATGTAAGAGAGAGTATTAAAATGTAGAATCCTGAACTCCGATTCCCGAAGCATGGAAGGGAAATTATGGCTGTCTACTTCTTCTAAAGTGATAATATTTTCGAATCGTCATAAATCATTCAGATAGATCAAAGAACTGTATCTATCTAGTACACAAAAGAATGGCATGGTTTATCAATAAAATAAAATGAAATATCACAATAAATACAATTTGTGCAATGAGCGCAGATCCTCGAGCACTGACACCCCGGTGCGGGGTGTCTGAATGAAAAATTACCCTTGTCCGGGAAAGATATACGAAACAAAGTTTTTTTGATTGTCGTTATATGTAAGTTTTTAGAAATCCGGAGCCGAGCTCTGAGTTATGGCGATGGTTTCCATTTATCATAACCAGCAGCATCCGGGCTCGACAGGGACGGGAGCCGCTCAACCCCATAACCACCCAACCCCATAACCGACCAACGTCCGCTTGTTCGGATGTCTACTTTACTCCCTGTTAAATATCATCGGGAAAACGAGCAACTACACGAGCTTGAGCTTTTTCCTCTGTTTGTTGTCCCATTTTTCTATTTTCTAAAACAATTTCATTCTCCAATATATCACAACCTCTTACCCCTATCTTGCCGTCCAATCTCTTGAAAAAAAAACTTTTCGATTTATAATTAACTTCATTAATTATTCTTTAATAATTAAATAAAACTTTAAAGGCGCAATATGCCTCACTAAATATACAATGGAAAAGTTTCTGAAAGGTTTGTAACTGGGGTGAGTCAAACGCGGTGCAAATGAAGCTTATTTTGACAATGCTGTGGAAAGTTATTGCAAACAAATCGTAAAATAAAAGATTATATTTACTTTAAAACTTTCCAGTTCGAGAAATGATTATATTAAAGTTTTTATTGCTTTTTTAC
Source organism: Sisyra nigra (assembly GCA_958496155.1). NCBI lineage: Eukaryota > Metazoa > Arthropoda > Insecta > Neuroptera > Sisyridae > Sisyra > Sisyra nigra. The sequence goes on along the minus strand of OY292314.1, from coordinate 13,298,745 downwards.
TTTTAAAAATTCTTGATAATTCATACTTTATACAGACGATATAACTACCATTAAGACGAAATATTATTCAAGTTTTCTTTTTTATGGTGGGAGCATGGAAGGTTTGTGAACATCGGTAAATTTTAAGGCTTAGGGAACTTGAAAGAAGATTTTGCAACCTTTCAATTTTATTTTCATAGTTTGTGCGTTTGTTTCATTTAAACTTAAAAAAAACTTTATTTACGAAAAAACATATTTTACCTTTATTGAAAAGAAAATTCTTATAAATAATTTTCTTAAAGATAACCAATAAAAATTGCAAAGTCTGTGAGTAAAATAAAGATATCCATAAGTGTTTCTATAAAGAATAAGACTTAAATAAACTATTAAGTTTCAATCGTTATAATTTTAAAAAAAGCTCCAATGTATTTATTAATAAAAGTTTGAAAAGATTTAACGATTTTTAAATTTACATTCATATCTCGTATATTATCTTAATTATTTACTTCAAAAACTATTTTTTTACTTAATTAATTATTTATCATTAAGAAGGATATTCCTAGAGTATGAACTTATAGTTAGAAATTTTCTAGAGTGATAGAAGAACATGCATAGTCAAGTTTTGTTAAGGTATTTTATACAGTGTAAGTTAATTAAAAAGTGTTGAGTGGTTCTTTTTCCCAAATATAAATATTAATAAGGTGCATAATAGTTCTGAAATATTAATTTCATGTTATCGAAAGACATAAAACAGAGTTTCAACAAGAGAAAAAAGTGGGAGCGAAGCAATATAACATCGTATTTCCATTAGTGAAATTAAACTGAATTTCTATCAATTCGATATTAATCAGCTAACATTGTATGAAAGTTATGTTGTCGCTATTTCATTTTTTAAACAACGCTATTAATTTCCCTTGGGTGATCTGATATCTGCTCGTGTAGAGACAATTTTGCATACCTTCTCCAAGATAAGTCGATTTTCCCTTTTACAATAAACATATATTGTCATTTTCGATAAACATAGACGAGCCAAAAGACAATGTGTTTGCTCTATACAATAAATATAAAATTTCATCTTTCTATTTCGCAAATTACATCGAAAAAAAAAACTTAATTTAATTTCACCCTTCTCCAAAAACTCGTCAAATTTTTCCAAGAAAACTGTCTAAATTTAACGGCCGCTTGCCTCGTTGATAAAGAAAAAATGCCTCAAATTTAATCAAAATTGAAAAACGTATAAATTATACAGAAAACAACATAAAGAACAATTTTTTTCACTTTGCCTAATATAACTGCGCGTGCTTTGCTTTGAAGAGAAAGGAAATCAAATCTTTAAGACTTGGGAGATAAGAGTTGTAATATCCTTAAGATGTGCTTCTGAAATAATAATTAGGAAATGTTTTGAGAAAAATAATGAACGATCAAGTGGAAAAGTTGCTCCGCTTATACATAAACACACAAATTGCATAATACCAATTTCGGTTGTAAATCAATTTTTCTGGAGCTCTTGACGGAAATAAATGAATTATAAGAGGACTTCTCATTTCATGCTTTAACAGGGAAAATTTCATTTACAACGAATAATATTTAAAATGGAATATTTGTTCAAACGCTTTGACAACAAAACAATAATTTGTTTGGTATTGTAAGGGTCGTTAAAAAAAATACCCACGATGCGGTCTGATCAAAGCCTCTTTAGTAATAATTAAATTAAAAAAGATAAAAAAAATGAAAACTCATTTTGAAAAAATAAAGATAGAGATTTGTGATTTGATCAATTGACCTTTGAAATAAAAATACTTATTAAGAGGCAATTTTTCATTAATCAATTGCTAAGATTTTTAGCGACTTTGAAAGACAATTGTCCTTAGTATAAGGAGCCACCTATGATTGATTTATTTATTATTATTACTATAGGAGAGTTCTATTAAGTCTCATATTTTGTTGTTTTTTTTCAAGCTTCACCAGTCTTCATTGTTAACTGAACTTTGGTTTTTAGTATAGGACACTTGAGAATGTCGGGGTATAGTGAAATAAAGCTCCACTGTTGTTGTCAGTACAGCATACTGCATATAGCTTATAATATGGATGTTATGAATATTTGCATTCAAATATGCAAAAGATTCACAAAATTTAAATTATTCACATTCGCATGAAACAATGCGAATGTTAATATCAGTCAAGTTACGACAAGTAGAAGAGGTCTAAATTTAGGGTCCAAAATTTTTCACAGAATTTTAATTCAATAGAAGACATTACGTTTTTAATTTGAAATTCCATTCCTTTATTCCACCATAAAGTAGGTACATAAGAGAGAGTTTCGTATGAAATAGCGTATCAAAAAAAATGGTCACCATGATTTTTCTGACATAAATACACTCCTATTGAAATTTTCTAATATCTTATGTCTTGTACAAATGTGCACAAATTTCTTTGATGTTGCGTTGGATCTTGTATAAATGCATGAATTGTTCTAAGCTTGTTGAAATAGATATTTGACTCCAAATAATACTAAAGAAAGTAATTAACTAGATCTAGAGAGCCCATTTTAATCATTGAAATGGAGGGGCATACGAGCAAAAATGCTCCAATAGTATTTTAATTGTTTTTGAAATCACAGCTGGTTCACATAAATATCTTCAATATCATACAATTTAGGCAGAAATAAACTAACTATCATGTCGGGATATTTAGAATTTGTAACAATCAGTCTTTGACTTGCCTCATTGTCGAAAAAATTTAATCCAATTATGCTTTCAACCCAAAATCTGCACTACAAATTGACGCATAAATTTGGGTTATCTGACCCCCAAATAGAATTTAACGATTGACCAAGTCATCTAGGTGAAAGAAGATGATTTTGTTTCAAAATTCAGCATCCGTTTACCTACTCATGTTAATAGTGTATTCAACGGTTTTGGACTATTTATGAAATAAAACCCAACAATGAAAAAGTCTTGTTATTTCCTACAGTGCTCCATTTTTACTAACTCTAAACTGCAAGCTGTTAAATTTAATTTGTTTTTTGTTGCCAATTACAAATTGAACCGTAGTAACGGTCAAAATTCAACTAGCAACCGTACCAATAGCAGATAAAACTAGACTACTATACTATACTATACGTCTAGTTTTGATTCCTCTTCGTGTGATTCACCTGTATAATAATATTTCTGTATATCGTATAGTTCGACTTTAAGAGAGTAAAATTTTGCGTATAGTTTACTATAACTAGTGAGCATGTAAACATAAATGCTAGTTTACTATACCTATAGTAAAAACATTGGTACGTAGCTTAATGTTGGCTCTAGATAGTAGCTACTATCATGTCGCCAGCGCCTAGCAATAATCTAGATTGAACGCATCTAAATGAAATGTTCATTTAAATGTTTGGGGTTTTATAATTTTTTTTTTGTACTTTAACAACAAAACTTCAACATAACTAACACCAAGTGTCATCACATAACCATAGTTGTTAAAAGTGACAAAATTAAAAAAAAAAAAAAAACAACTACAAAAGTATGTGCCATTCCAAATAATTATTCAGCAAGCCAAAAATCTGGACACTTTTCGCAATGAATTGAGATTAATATGTAAACTTGGAAATAAAATAACTTAGAAATTCAATGCTTGACTTCACTTCAAATTGAGTTATAAAGATTTGACCTCTATTGTTTGCGAATTTAAGCCTAATTTAAGTCAAGAAGTTTGAAAATTAAGTCATGCTACTTAAAAATCGAATCGAATAGGTTAAAAATCAAGTCAAGAAGTGAATCATTAGTTCCAAACAAGGAATATATTGCTTTTAGGAAAGGCAATCCAAAAGTCTTTCGTGTATTTTGGGTAGTATACGTAGTTCCCACGTGTATCGGTGTTTCATATTTCCCTGTTTACATTATTGGGGAACAAATACTAAAAGCATTTTTTTACTGCATTATTAAGTAAAATCACCTCTTTCTTTTTCAATTTAAAGTTTGTTTAAGTCTTTCATTAAAATTTGCTTGTTGAGGTCACATATTTTGTTATATTGATTACTATATTTGGCCATTGAAAGATTTCTATCTATAACGACATTCGGATTTGAAGTTATTGTATTCTGAATCAATAACTATTATAAGTAAGTAAAGAATTTAAACGATATTTTAAAAATTTTTAGATGGAAAAAATCGATTAAAACGAGATAAAACCATGCAAGCAATAAAGATAAAACATAATAAGAATTAAATAAATCAATTCCTGAAAGAACAAGTAAATGTACAATCTTAACTTGGTATTATTTCTCTCTGCAACAACACCATTCCAAACTATTTAAGTATGACACTTACAATTTACTGGCATTGGAATTACAACGTTAAACTCGCTAAAGTTTTCCTTATGAATACGCGAATACTCCCCAACTTTTTCGAACCAAACAATTTAATTACAAAACACACTCTTCTATTACAATTTGTTATTTAATTACACCCCAAACAAAGCCCATATATGAGCATTAACTTGTACAAAACGAAGCTATATTTCTATTTAATTTTATAATGAAATATTTTCATATAAAAATCGACTTGAACTTTATGCAATTCCATGAAAATTCTCACAAACATACTTGTACCTATGTGAGAAGTGAAATGTATCGAAACAAGCTCTAATTATTTCTAATAAAAAATTAAGGCTTACAAATGTTAATTGTTGCGTTATAATTAGCGCCAGCTAATGAATAAAACCGAAACCAAAACGTCCAATTTGTTTAAATAGCGTCGTACGAATTTTCCATCATGATAAAATGTCGTGTAATGCTACGTAAACATTAAAACGCATCGTAATAAAAGAAAATGTCAGTATTAAAGTAAGATTTATAATAATTGTAGCGAACTTATTACGTGTATGGTTTGTTTGGCCGCTTCACAAATTTTCCAAAATTAAACATTAATGAAATAACAGTCGGAATTGTAATGCCCGTAGAACAAAGAAAACATAAAAGATGGTATATATTATTTTTCAGGTAACTAGAGATATTCAAAATCATCTTCTTGCAAAACGTTAAATTAAACTAACATTAAACTTTATCGCCAGGGTTAGGTGTGGAATATTTTTCGAGCACATTCTATGGCTAGACTCTTTTTCGCGTTGTCGACTTTAAGGGAGGAATACATATATAAGCTCGAGCGACTGCATTACCTGCAGAATGGCGCGATATTAACTGGGGCGTAGTTCAGCTTTGTTACTAGAATCTGTTTCAATTAAATGTGCGAACTGAATAAAAAAAAGGCGTGCTTTGTGGTGCCTTTTCTTTTTTTTACGAAGAATTTATTTTAGGAGTTAAAACCCTTGTTTTTGTATCGATGTTTCATTTGGAACACTATAAAGAAATATCTGAGAGAGTCTCTTATAAAACGAGAATAATTTTTAAGAAATAAAAAGCTTTTACTCTCATCCTAATAAAATTATAAATCGATAAAAATTTTAAATCTTCTGAAACGTTATAAAAAATACTAATAAGAAAAATGTATTTCTGTAATTGATTAAATGAACATTGTATAAAAACTCTTATAATGGGAAATGAGTTGTTATATAGAGATTCATTGAATTTGTTTAAGTTTGACACAGTAAAAAAAATTTGATTTCATCTTTAAAAGTTTAACATACATACAAAGGTCTTAAAAGCTTTTGTATTTTTTTACGATGGTAAGATAGTGAAAGTAAACGAAACTTTTTCTGATAGCCAATTCAATCGGTTTAAGCGTCCCGAAAATTAGATATAAGAACCCAATGAAGCGTCAACTCGTTCTGAAAATAAAATTTTCAAGTCTTGAATTTTCTCGAAGTTAACTGAGCTCCACTCACTGTAACACTCATCCACCGAAATGATGTTTTTACGAACAATTTACACTGACTGTTCTATTTATTTTTTTTCGGAAATGGGTTACAGTTTAAACAATTTTCCAATTAACAACTTAGGTAAATGTGAAATTGTAAAAACTGTGTAATTGGTAGTCGAAAAAAGTTGCAGTGAAAATAAACAGGCCGAACACATTATCAGCGTTGACACCTATAAATTGCAACAATGTTGGTATGAAGTGTAAATATATATAAATATATGGATTTTACGAGTGCGAGTGAATTACTCGGTGGCAAAAATGCTCGGATCTATCACAACTATAACATGATCAGTGTCGAATCGATCGACCAGACTATAAATACCGCCCAACTCAATTCGATTCAACTCGCAAATGATATGAGTGATTAATCAAAGGACGATGCATTTATTATAGCCGAATAGACCGACTCCTTTTTTTTAATTTCACCTCTTGTTCAAATTACGTATCGACATTATCATTACCAATGTCTACTTTTTACAGTTACCTCCACATTTTTCCCATATGGTAACGAAATAAAAAAATAGGAAATGCAACGCATCACATCGATCCAACGATTGGGTAACTAGATGCAACTGTACCAATTCATTACATTATTTTCTCTTTTTACATATGCAACCAAACCTACATTGTTGTTTTTACTATTGCGGTTATCTCACTGTGATTCCATTTGACACCGAATGACGCTAACAATTTGTTTTTAGATGTTCCAATTGTAGATTCGAATAATTTATTACTAAATCTATATTCACGCGAATAACCTAAATTGGATCAGCTTTTTGACTATAAAATATATTTTTTATACCATCAAAATCTAGGTGTAAGATATGATATAATCGGTAGGTATGACCTGATAAAATTACCTTCGTTTGCTTAACTTCGAATCCCTTTAAGTAAACAATGTTGGCGTGACCGAGTTATCCTTATTAGCATTTAATCTAAAGGATGATTATTTCGTCTCAATAATTTCACCATCTAACTGGTGAATTGTAGTAGATATCCAGGCATAGATAGAACGTTATATGGGATGAAAACCGAGTGGAAACTATTTATATTCGGTGTGAAAAAAGAGTAGTATAGTTGTGAATAAATGATCTTTTATCGCTTTCGTAAATTGGTAAATCGTGGCGATAGGCGTTCTATTCTTGTCCCTGTCCCTATTGTCTTATCTACGTGACAACACCACTATCACGCGATAATAAAAAGGAATGGGAGCCAATATTGTTGCCACCTCTCTACGTGTGATATACAGCGTGTTTTTTTACAAATAAAATCATAGAAAAACATTTAAAATAATACTTTTAATTATACTAGTACTTTCATATATTAAAATTTATCACAAGTTTAGTTAAATTATTTCTTTTTGGATATTTATTTTTTAAAATTTAAATTTGGTATCATGTTCTTCAGCTTCCCGATTTTCAAAACTAAAAATATAAAACTTGAAGTTTTTTTTACAAGGATTACTTTCAAATTTTCAAACACTCGGTATCTAAGCCCAATAAAACGTTAGTACGCACGTTTTCCTTCTGACAGGTTTCTAATATCTTTCCCTTTTTTACACACACTCGGTGTTTGAAAACCGCATTTAATCAGTTTGATTCAAATGTATTTGTCGTAATAGGATTACAAGCTTAATAAGATAAAATAATAATTAGACTACGCAGATTACGTAAATTTTTATAAATCACAATTTTTATTTCCATTTGTCGCAGTTTTTCACCCAGAGACAGGCTGCTTTGAACAAATCTGGGAGGAAGAAGCTTAATCACCTGCCACCTACTTGCATGACACGATTAACGCGACCCTCGTTATTATTTGGAGCTTCGTAATCTAGTTGAATTTTTTTCAAATGAAACCTTTTTAATTTAATTTTTTAAAATGCCTGTAGACAAATAAAAAATATTAACAAGGATAGACTTAATTTTATTATTTTCGAAACTCATGATAAAGATTTAACGACCTTTTTTTGAATTGGTTGAATTTCAAGAATATGACCTAGTTTTTGATTCGACTTCGTTATTTCTATAGTGAAACTAAGTTATTAGATGAATGCTTGAAAGAAATGTAATGTAATAAGTTTGTTCTATGAATATTACATTGCATCATATTGTATCTAACAGCATTACAATTAACTCCGAACAAACAACAAAAGCTATAAAAGCAAATATGGGAATTTGATATTTTTAAGAATTTGCTCTTAAAGTCGCTTATTTTGCTAGAAAAATGTCAAACTTTGTTTGGCTTGTCTTGAATGAAACAGTGAAAAGTGAACAGTGAATGAAACAGTGGATATTTTATAGAAAACTTGTAGTTTTGAACTTCTGAATAATTATTTAAAAATTTCAAAATTTTCAAGTTAACCATTAAGTTGAGTACGCGTACATTATAATGTATAACTTAAAACAAAATTTCTTTGTAGTATAAAAATTATGCAATGTAGGTACTCATACAAAACAACGTTAAAAGTTGCAGTTAAAACTGCAAGTTTACTATAAATTAAGGGGTATACACTTTCAAGAGGCCCAGAAAAGCAATCTTTTAGAATTTTTTCTGAGAAGACTTTTGAATTTGCCGGTGGTTTGTTTCATAAGACCAGCTATGGCGATGCTCAAACATCGACCGACAGACAAAGAGTAAGACACATTGACCAAGAGACAAGAGCGAGTTAAGAACTGTTTCTGCTTAGGCCGAGGGTCGACAAAGCAGTGCGTAAGCATGCCAAACAGTGTGCCGGAACAGTGTCGATGAGTGTCAATATAGGTTTGTTCCACTTGTCCATTTGATGATGTTGAAAAACGTCCACCGAACGACAAAGAAGGTTTGTTCCAGATGTTAAAGCAAAACACGTCCACGTAAGACAAAGAGCAAGTCACACTGACCAAAAGACAAGAGTGAGTGAAGAAACGCCCCAGCCCTCAGCCGTTTGGCCGCACCAGGCCGAGAGTAGAGCTATGAAAGTACATTTTTATGTCAATAGCTCGCTCAGACACTAATTTGGAGGTGTTCAAACACCGCAAAACCAGTTTTAAATTAGGGTGAAGCCCTTGCTTCATGATTTTCACTCACTCTTGTCTCTTGGTTAATGTGTCTTACTCTTTGGCATTCGATGGACTTGTTTCAACATCATAAAATGGACAAGTGGAACAAACCTAGAGTAACACACATTAATCAAGAGACAAGAGTGAGTGAAAATCATGAAGCAAGGGCTTCACCTTAATTTAAAACTGGTTTTGCGGTGTTTAAGCACCTGAAAATCAGTGTCTGGGTGAGCTATTGTCACAAAAACGTACGTTAATAGCTCGGCTCTCAGCCTGGTGTGGCCAAGCGGCTGAGAGCTGGGGCGTTTCTTCACTCACTCTTACCTCTTGGTCAGTGTGCCTTGCTCTTTGTCTTACGTGGACGTGTTTGGCTTCAACGTCTGGAACAAACCTTATAAACGCTCATCACGAAAATAGCTGTGTTCACTGCTGGAGGCTGGATATTCGCACGGAACGCACCTGCTGAAACAGTTCTTCACTCACTCTTGTCTCTTGATCAATGTTGTCTTGGTCTTTGTCTGGTTTTATGTCTGTGCATTGCCATAGCTGGACGATTGGAACAAAGCTTGGATAGCATCGTATCACATTTAAAATGAATAAACCAAACGGATTTCGTAAGAGAAATAAATAGTTTTGCTGTTAATCAAAGGAATAAGCAACACAAAATATTGTCACAAATCTAGAACACCAATTTGTGTCTGGCGCCCGAAGGGCGGGATTTACCAATAACCAGTGATAAGAATTGTACAAAAAGATGGACCCCCTGAAGTAGTTTTATGACCACGGATTAACATTACAAAGGAGGAGACAAGGACGCATTGTTCTAGTATTTTCTCCATTGATTTACCAATGGATAAGAGAAAGACAGGCGCTAAGATTACAAATAGAATATTCTGGTAACGGATGATTTATGGTTTGGAAAGTTCTCGACCGATGATCGGTTACCATAAATAACCCAAAAGATGGACCAACAAGTCAGAGTTCAATTAAATGTTCGACGAGTATTAACATAAATCATCGAGTGTTCATCGGCAGTGTTAAAATAGTGGAAGTGCTCAGTGTTAAAGTGAACAGTGTTATATAAATTGTGAACATTGTTAAATAAAGTGTACATTGTGTATATAGTGAAATTTAAACAGTACTGTGACTATTGTTGACAGTGAACATTGTTGTAGTGTACAAGTGTTAGATAAATAAATAAACAATTGTTAAGAAATAAATTCGTAGTCATTATACACAAACCAACGAACCCGTAAAAAACGTTACAATATTTTTGACAAAACGGCAGCGTCTCAAAAAAAAATCAATTTAAATTATGACCTAAAATTGTTTATATAAAGAAAAATATTTATAAGGGAGAAAAAACGTTCCATGGGTTGCTAAAGAAAATTCAAAAGCTTGTGTTAAGATTTGAGACTGATTGGTTCATCTGCCGTTTTTGAAAAATCTTTGCCATGGCATTTTACATAGAGTGAAAACTGTCTTTGCTTTGCGTGTTACTTAAATACGCGCCGGCTTGACTTGAAATTTTCTGGGCGTACTTAAATATATGTGCCATTTTTTTTTTGGGGATAGTACAAAGTCGAAGTTGTCAAACATTGTCATTGATATTTGGATTAATTTAAGGAAGTCATTTAAGAAAAAAATTGAAAGAATTTCGTTCAACATGTTAGTGAGAGTTAATGAAAACTACCAAAGATGCCTTCAAATGTGTTATGTCTCAACTTTTGAAATGTGGGAATTATTCCTTCCACACCCTCTATAAAAACATAAATACAAGAACTATAAAGAGTCTAAGTAAATTGAATTCAAATGTTTTACGATTTTCGTGAGCTGTAAGTCCTCGAAATGAATAATTCTCATTTTAATTCTCATCTTAAAATGAAATTTGATGCTCGAATATTGTGTTCAAGGACCAAATTTCGCCTGTTGAAAATTTCAATCAACATAATTCAAAATTATATTGAGAAAATTTCCGCTTGTGTCGCGTATTATTTCAAAGATTTTCCTGACGGCGACGCGACATAGAACGTTCGTTCGTGCGCTATTACATTGAACATCGAAGAACATTTTGTCCATTTGGCGTTGTTGGAAGAAAAATTGTATTTTGCAATAAACGTTTTATCCTGTACAACATATAAATCATTTTCGGTAATTGTAAATGATGGCGCACGCTACACCGTCCGTTGCCCAATAAACACTCAGATGCTGCGGGTTCGCTTCATTCTCAGCTATTGTCACTCTATATACTGATATATTATTTCATTGTAATATAATCGTGTAATAAATATTTTATTGTGTTTTCCACGCGAGGGAAAAACCATTCAAATGGTGATATTTCCAAGCAATTTTTTCTTAAGTCCACACGAAAAAAATCGGTTTTATTAACGGACTTGGTTGAATAATCCCTTGTCAAGAGATTAAGTTTTTATCTTTGTTGGCCATTTTACATATTAAAAAAAGGTAAAAAATAAATTTATTTTCAGAGAAATCTGAAACAATTTCAATATGTTTCTATTAAAAACATTTCTAAAGCTTTTTGTCTACATTTAACGAAGAACTGGACTTAGTCAAATATCTCAGTTAAATACTAATTTAAACAAACAGAAAAAAAACTTAAAGAAACTGTTAGTATAAAATACAAAATGTTATTTGGATCATAAGTCTGATAGTGACATTCTGTGGGTGGGCCAAGCCAATCAACTAACCAGTTGGGGAGTGACGTGTTAATAGAATGGGAGAGAAATTTCCAGGAACTCGAGAAAGTTCTCTAGAGTCTAGTTCTCTAGAACCATCCGTGGCGCCAAGAGTTTGACCTAAAAGGATTATTCAGTAAATTAACAAAAGGCGAAGATTCTAGACTCTTCTGTGTATCATTCTTTATGGGTGAAGGAAGGACAGAATAGAAACAATAAAATGTATTGTTCCAAGAAAAATAGAAAATTCAGACAAAAGAATGGAAATTTCTGGCAACAAATAACAAAATCGAATGTTCTGCAAAAATTCCAAGTTCCTATATAAAGGGAAGACAAGCACAAGCAGATCAGTTTTAAATAAATCGTCAATATGAGCAAACATAAATAAATCAACATCGTGAGTAAAATATAAATCGGGAGTGACAAATCGTAAACAGTGAATCGTAAGTGTTAAATAAATTATGAACGTTGTTAAATAAAGTGAAACCATGCAGTGTATATTTAGTGAAATATAAACAGTGACTATTGTAACAGTGAACTTAATCATTGTTAAAGTGTAAATAGTGTAAAATAAATAAACATTTGACAAAAATAAATTTGTCGTCGTTCAAACACAAATCCAAGAACCCGTAAAAACGTTACAATATGCTAAATCTGTAAAGATTAATTGCCCGCAACGTTTTTATAAAAAAACAGGGCCAAATAAATAAATTTAAAAAATCAGTTTTATTTAATTACGTTTAACGAAGCAGGTGGGTATTAGCCTACAAATGTAAAATGTCATAATTTATTTCTTTTTTAAATACATAAGTATTAGAAATATTTCTTGTCAGGGTGAATATAAAAGTTTATTTTTCCTGTGTTTGAATTATTCTAAATTCAGAAGTAGCAATGGATTTTGATATCTTTTAAAACTGGAAATGGTTCATTTTTCTACATTTGATTTTCACTTGAGCCGAAAAGAAGGACGATTTAAGTGGCAGCTTACACTCTGATGATATATTCATGACTTCAAATTATATTCTTCCGTCGTAATAATAATGTTATCTAACAGTAATAACAATATTATCCCGAGGAGAAGAAAAGGTCGAGGTTGAGGTGGTTTGGTGTTAGGGACAGTGTCCCTCACCCAGCGTTTTGTTTTTCCAAGCCGTCAGTTTTATGATAGATGATACAAAGAACTAATAATTACAACGCTTAACTGTACGTATGTATCGTATAATATATTTAAAATAGAATAAACCGGACCAAATACCTATGTGTTGTTTATTTTATAATTACGCGGATTTGCGAAACGAAACGAAACGGCCACTTCTGGTCCCGATTTTGGGGGATTTATTTAGTTACTACGATATGTTTATACGACTGGGATTCAACAGGAAATTGGATACGTTTTCACGTTATGTTTTCGGGATAAATTAAGGGTTGCACGCACGAGTTCCACGAGATGTTTGTGAAGGATAATCGAACTTGTACATCTGTTTTCTAATTTTGTTACGCTTAAGTCAATATCACAAAAAATCATCTTATTATATCAAAATTTTCTACAATGGTAAGAAATTTAACTTTTCAATTAAATTGGTTTCAAATATTTATCGTATTAAAATTACTCAATTGAAGTGGGACGAGTAGAGAATTTGAGGGAATAAATTAAAATGGAAAGCTTATAATTTTATTAAAGTTGAAGTTGTGAGAGGTTTTGTCAATATAAACATTATTTCTGGTTTGAAACTATACGCTTTAAGCTTCTTAAACGAGATGGAGGATGTTGGTACTGAGGATTGGAATGGGGGTGGATGGCACTTGTCTTTGGCTGAGGTGGTTGGTGCTAACAATCAGAACTATCGATAGATGTTGAGGGCGCGGTCCGTACGAGAGGAAAACAAATTCAATTACAGCAGACTAATGCGGATTGATCCCCCTTGAGGGTTGCTCGTGAAGCCTCTACAAAATACACTTTATATGAAATCCATACATATGTACCCTCAAAATATGCTTCTTCGAACGTAACATCAAACTATCTACAGTAGTATTTTAAGTAACGACCTACTGAAAATTATTCCAAAGGCTTTCCGATTGTAATCTTCGATTGTAAATGATCTCGACATAGCTTTTATCTTGTTAAACTTTGATCGTTCGACACACAAAGCCTTTTCTTCTCTTTTTCGTTTTTTTAATCTATTAAAACTCACTTTTCAAATCAAAAAAGTTTCAAAAAATAAACAACCCTTGTCACATTTGCGACATTCTTTTATCAAGAAAAAACTTTCTTATAAAACCTCTTTGCATAATTCTAAGAAAATAACTTAACTTTCCATCATTTAATTTTGCTTTATTTTTTGCGATTGTCAACACAAAAAAAATGTAGAAATTAAAATTAAATAACATTTGAAATACGAAAACACTTACCTCTACAGCTGTTCTATAATATTAAATGAAATTTTCCCGGAAAATATAGGGAAGCAGCATAGTTTCTTATAATACATAAGTACGTTGATGGAATATTCTTTGAGAGTCTTGTCAAGTTGTGAGACATAATTAAAATTGACGCTTTGATGGGTTATGTAATTTTATTTTCTTAAGATGATTTGAGTTTAAAAGAAAAATATTAATGGGCAAGTCACTTTGAGTGAAAAAAGGGTTGATCGGATAAAAAGATTGGAAACTTTGTTGAAGGGAGACAAATATTTGGATTGGCATATTAAACGTAAATTAGTATTTCTTAAGGTGAACGAAAATAGTAAACAATAACACTTTTGGAACCAAAAAAAAAAAAAAACAAACAATTTTAATAGAAAAATCAGAGAAATTATTTGTAATTTTCATAATTCGTTATATTAAAAAAATTATGATGTAATGGCATAAGGCACGTGTCAGCACCAACGTGCGATTGAAGTCAAGTGAGTAAAATTATTTTCTTGGAAAATGTACCAAGGTAAAAAGAATAAATAAACTTTGCACCCAAAATACTGAAAAATATGAATGAAAAAATTGCAAAAAAATCAATGTATCTATAGAATAAAATAGAACACAAATATGAAAGACAAAGTTTAAGAAAAGAATTAATATTGATTTACGGGAATAACTAAAATAAATGCAGTTTGCGTATTATAGTTTCATAACAAGCAATACATTCAAAAACTATGATAACAAACGAATTATAAGACAATTCATATATCTAGAACAGACCTGGATGTAGTTCTAATTTTATATGAAAGACAGAGCAAATAGCAGCAAGCTTATTTGAACTTTTTCAAAATTTGTACACCCACTCTTCAGCTAGAAACTAGAGTCTGAGTTAAATACAATGAACATAACATTTACTTTCTAAAAAAATGGAAAAAATGTAAACATAAAGTTTCTCATAAATTTATCAACATTCAGTTTAACTGCTTATAAATTTTCAAACAGCTTCTTATATAAGAAGATCAGTTCTGGAAGAGCCCACTCAAAACAATTATTGCTAATTTTACCTGTAGTTGTTAAAGTGAAAAAAGTGAAACCAGGTACATTTTGGTTTCATGATACCTTGATAATATTATGAGGCATCTGAATCTCTTTATTATTTATCTATCACATAAAGTAAGTAGGTGATTTATCTGTATCTTTCGAATCAACTCAAAGTAGCCTAAGTTACTATGGCTATAATAAAGAAACTTTTCATTTAAACTTTTGTGAAGTTCATGAAGATATAGACGACGGGATAGTAAGTGCCTGTTGTTATTAACAACCTTTTTTAAAATCCAAGATCAGTATTGGTGAGGTAGCTTACCTAATTAAATGGGGACAGCTAAGTTGAAAATTAAAATTTCAATTTTTTTTACATTTTTTGATAACTTATACCCCAAAAAATAATATAACATTTTAAGTGAAAGTGTCAAACTATATAATAAAACTGTGGGAGATTTTTGTCTGTTTGTTTGTTGTGCACCTTTCACGTAAAAACTACTGCACGAATTTTTATGAAACTTTTTTTGTTATATAGCTATTAGATCTCGGTAACATAATGGCTATAATTTATACATAATTTAGTAGATAAAAGTCAGGAAATCAAAAATTTTTAATGTGGTGTCATAACAAACATATTGTTGTACCCTAACATTGCAAAATCTGGCTAAACCTTACGGGATAGATCAAACTTATATGTGGCGAAATTGTGTATCTTAAAAAGGTTGATAAAAAAGTTCACGACGGTATATGTCTATCTCCTAAAGATAACCCACAGGAACCATTTTTATCTTTTACAAATACAAAAAAATTATGTTGGCATAGCGGTTGGCTATTGCACGACGTACGTATTGTCTGTTTTATTAGTATCTTCTTCTATATTATATAAAAATGTTATGTTAGTCCTTATTCTGTACCAATTGAACTCAAATTTTGATACAATATACAATCGGGCTCCAGACTGGTTTTTATCTGTATTTTGCGTCAGTAATATATAGTAAAAAACACGTGAATTCCATAGGATAGCATAACACTTGTATCCTACAGGAACCGTATATTTAAAAAAAATATCGTTAAAGTTCGCGAAATAACATTTTAACGCATTTTCCTAAAGAAGGCCTTACTAATTAAATTACACAGTAGCGAAAGAAAGTCTCTACAAAGTTTAAATTAAACAATTGACAACATTTTACAGAAAAATAAATAAGAATTTCAATTTAACACACGATAAAATTAATAATAAAATTTTTTTAAATATTTGAATTTCTTTATTTCGTGTCGTTGTCGTGTCGTGACAATGTTTATTATCAAAGAAATTAATTAGAAATAGATAAACGTATTAAAATAATATACTTACATTTTTAAATAATTAACAATTACTTAACGGAACAAATTTCAATGAAGTTTTGTTAAAGATATTGTTCAAAACTTAGATGGATCCCTGGTCGAAACCTGTATCACCAAAAACAAGTTAGAACTGGGATCGATCCACAAACAAATAAGGAAATAAGATGGGATTTTATACGGCCATGTGGAGATTCATTCGATCACTCTTTCAAGATCATTCTTTCAATACATTTCATTAAAAACACACCAGTCAATCGGATAATTCTTTCAACGTTCAAAGAAGTCTGCATTCGACCACATTTTATTCATTCATTTATAATTCTTACAAATTCAATAATTACATATTTCAATTCAATTCAGTTTTCGTTATTTAATATTTATTTGGTTTTGTACAATAAATTCAGTTAATTATTTGTGACATTTTATTATCCTATCTACCAACACCTAAAATACAGTCCACTATTATCCATCCTCATCCACCCCCAAACAGATATCTCAGATCTTAACATATTTTTGAATATTATTTATTCTAAACTAGGGCGGTTCCTGTAGGCAGAGAGAAGACTGAGAGAGCCAGATCGCATGAATACACGTGCTGCCATCTACTCCGAGTAGAGGTTGTTTGGAACTATTCCTTAGTCAGTTTGTGTTCCTTTCTCCACCGTTTTACACTCGGAACGTCTGCCATAGAGAAGGTTCTCTGTCAAAACATATTCGGAACGCTTTTTTTTCTCTCTCATGAGCATAGATAAGTCGTAAGCTATCGCTATTTCAGTTGAGAATTATGGCTCTACTTATTTTGCGATAGCTTACGACTTATCTATGCTCATGAGAGAGAAAAAAAAGCGTTCCGAGTATGTTTTGACAGAGAGAACCTTCTCTATGGCAGACGTTCCGAGTGTAGACCGGTGAAGAAAGGAACACAAACTGACTAAGGAATAGTTCCAAACAACCTCTACTCGGAGTAGATGGCAGCACGTGTATTCATGCGATCTGGCTCTCTCAGTCTTCTCTCTGCTGTAGGATAGCTCCTAATCTTTTCTACAAAAACAGTTGAACTGTTTTAAATTACATTTGGTAAAAAAAATTTCAAATTTATTTAAAGGAATTTTTTATACTTAAAAGCTTATAGAACCTTTAAGATAGGAATAGAACTATTAACATTTCTTTCTATAAAAGTCGTTTAAGGATTTTGATGAACTTACTAGGATCTAAAGTCTGGAAGTATCTATCATCTTTTTCTATCAAAATATTGTTGATTAATTTTTATATTTCACTATGAAGGTAGGAAATCTATTAATCAATTTTATTTTCATAACTAACATAAGTTGGGTTTTTTAATGCACTTTCTTTTTTCCCAAATCTTAAAAATAAATTGTATTAAATAATGAAAGAAATCGCTATTGATTATAATAAATTAATCCTGATGGTTATGGGAAACCGGTACATCAGATCAAAAATTAAACATTGTACAAAACTCATGTATTACCAAATCTAAAGAGCAATAAATATAATTTTATATCTTTATTAATCAATCAGTTAAATTTATGTAGATACTCTCAACAGAGCGAGCGGGTATCAGCTAGTTAGAATTAAGTATTTATTTTTTTTTTTGTTTTTACTTAAGGTCGCATTAACTACTATAGTCATTAGCAACCGTTGAATCCGAAAACCCATGAAAAAAATCTTGAGCCTTCATTGGGATTCGAACCCAGGACCACTCGCATATAGAGCAACTATCTAGTCAACCACGCCACTAAGTGACCTTTATTATTTTTATCTTTAGCATATTTTTCTCAAATCTATACATTTTAAATTTGCTATAGTTCTAACTAGAAAAAAACCACCCGACCGATTTGGGTCTTTTTAAATCGTATTGTGTATTTTTTTTTCATACAATGACCTTACAGTGAAAAATATTACCAAGATATTTTTATGAGTAACTAATTGATAAAATAATAGGAGTATATCAAATATACTTGATATACTTATATATAGTTATATATAGTATATTGCGTAGGTATACTAATATCAAGCAGATTTTTTTGCTAGATAGGCCCATCACTAGTTGTATATCTATTACTTTATCAACAACTCATGAAACAAGTCCTTACGAAATTTTTGAACCAGTTGTTTTCTCAAAATATTTTAAAATTAAATTTTTGTGCCAAATCATAATTTTACATAGATAGAGTAGAAGTTTATTTTGTTGGAAATTTTTTATGATTTGAAAATCAAAACGTTTTTAAAGCCCATTTGATTGATGAGAATTCGTCAAAAATGTTAAGATTACGTTAAATTGACAAGCAAAAATAGGTCAATAAATTCATGTTGCACCCACGACATTTACACAAGAGAGCCATACGAATGAAAGTCGCGGAATTATTACGAATTCGTCATGTTTGAAATTGATTTTCTTTTTATAAGACTAAAGAACTACAAAATTTATGGCCATCATTTCGTCGGTGAAATGATTCGTTTGTGCAAAACAGCATTAATATGTTGCATCAAATGAAAATGGGGAGACAATAACGACCCCTCGCTATTATAATTCACGGCAATCATTCTTTTCGTGGTATTATTATTTTCATTTTCTCGAGAGTAACATTAATGGGGTTTTGCAAGGTTGTTAAGGCAGTAATTGAAAGTCGTTATGTTTGAGATGGTTAGCAGATGCTTGATATTTTTTTTCTGCGATTAAATAAGGGTTCGCCTGAGGTGGAAACCACGAAAAATTTGATCAGCCCTCAAATGAATTTCGAACAAGTTTTTAAATTTCTCAATTCAATTAATAGTGCTTTTTTTTCTACTTCAAACTCGTTAAAACTCGAATATGCTTTCGAACACTAAAGACTTGCATGTGAAAAAATTCTCGGTTAGAAAAATCAATTAATTCTCTTTTATCTGAAAAATTTCACTAGACGCTAATTTGCGAAGTTTTTCCCACTTTTATTATTTTATTTCTTGCAAGTTGTGCCAAGTAACTCACCAACTAGGTCTTTTTAGCATTATTTTTTCTATCAGTTCTTTCTTCAACCTCGTTTTGAAAACGAGATCAGCTCATTTTTCTCAACTAGATCAAAATTCTAATATTCAACTTAGTTGTTATGAAGCAATTAAAACTTTTAACGAGTTAAATTGCGTAGATTATTAAAAACGTATTGCAATCACAGTTTTTTCCACACTTGAAGAGAATGTCTTAGATAACTTTTTATATTTTCTTGATTTTCAAGCATGAATAATGACAAAAATACTCTCTAAAAATAAATAAATATTTAATGAAAATGTCAATAATTTTTTTCTTTCCAAATCATGTGAGCTTCATGTCTAGGTAATAATCATCGTTAATATTGATATTTTCATTAGTTTCAGACATTTCGTTTAAACCAAGTCGTCTGTAATATTAATATCTAACATTTCCAAAATTAATAGCATTTTTTCTAAGAAATAATTTTTTTTCAGTTTGCTCCTCATTTATAATTTTCTAAGAAGTTTGAGACAATTTCATGTTATAAAGGTTGTTACAAAGGTGTCGAGGAAGTTGGATTATTTATAAGTAACCAGCGAATCCAAAACCAGATAAAAAATTGTTGGGCTTCCATTAGTATTCAATCCTAGGACTACTGGCCGTTGAAGCAACCATCTAGTCACCAGAACCATTAAGTGATCTTAAACAATATTATAGGTTTAAAATTAATTTAAAAAAAATATATTTTTCTAAAAATCGAGGCAGCAAACTGGCAGCATTATAAGCTGTTAAATTATTAATAATCATATTGGAAACTGACCACTTTGGTCACGATTCCTGGTAACCAAAATTAACTTGAAAGTAATGGTAGTTAATCAAATGAAAATTCAGAGATTAATTTTCATGCTTTGTCTAGAGCAGTTACTTTGGCTTGATAAAATATTATTTCATCAAAAAAAAAATATTTTTTCATTATTTAAAGTAAAAATAGCTCCTTAATTTAAGATTTAAAAATTCACATACCGATAGTAATATGATAAGGTGGTCAACATGTTAACATTTTACCCCAAAACCAGCTTTGAACAAACAGCTAACAGATATAATTTTTCCTGCATTAAAAACTGATCCTCAATTTCGTAAGGACGTTCTTTTATGATAAGATATCTTTGTTAACATAGTGCTATGAAATTCACAACACCACTATTCCTATTTTTATAATTTTCCCCACATATAATTAAATGTTCAGCTACAAGATTCTTCTGAATTTAATTTTTTCGACCCAGTCAAAAATTTCTTTTATAGAAAGCATAAATATATTACATTACATACATATATATAAACAGTTTAACAATAAGATAGATCGTCATTCCATATTGTACTTATATCAGTGGTGATTGGAATGGTTTCAATTGTATTAAATTTACATCTATTTAATCTTCCTAAAGTGTTGATTAACAATTTATAAGGATAAATAGTAGTAATAAATAATTTACATAATATTAACACTAATCGTAATAGTATCAATAACAACAGTAGTAATAATAGTATTGATACACATTTAATTAATAAACATTTTATATAAATTAATAAATATAAATAAATAATAGTGATAAATAGTTTAAATAATATAAACAAGAATCTTAATAGTAACAATAAAATGTTAGTAATAATAGTGTTGATAAATCTATACTAATATATAAAAATGAAGAGTTTGTTTGTTTGATTGGTTAAACGGGCTAATCGCAGGAACTACTGGTTCGAATTGAAAAATTCTTTTAATGTTGGAGAGCCTAATTATCGGGGAAGGCTTTAGGCTATATAACATCACGCTACGACCAATAAGAGCAGAGCATCGATGGAAAATGTTGCAAAAATCAGGAAAAATGTTTTCTTTTGAGAGCGTTCGTGGCCTGCCCTGCGTAAACGATTAAAGTTACACAAAAATCATGCAGAGCAAAATTGTTCCTCTTAAAAAGTTCTACAAAAAAGTCAGCAACGACATATGTCTATCTTTTACGGTTAGCCCGCTATAACCTTTTTAATGGTTGTTAAGGTTGTTTCAAAAATAATTCATTATTTGCGAAATTGTTTTTAGAAACATATTATTAATTTTTACCCAAATACATATGGTTTTTAATGAAATTTGGTATGATGATAAATGACAATCTGAATCATAAAAAAGAATACTTTTTATAACGGGAAAATGTCTAATTTATCCGGGAAATTGAAAAACGGTTTGGAGAAAAAAATTATGCATAAACTCTATTTTTAGTTGAAAATGGATTTTGGTGATATTTAAGTATGATAAATATATGCGAATCATTATCTAGAACACGCTTTATTTCGGAAAAATTTCTCATTTCATCGGGAAAATAGATGAAAACTGGTTCGAAGAAAAATCATGCTGAAACTAAACTTTTTTATCTGAGTACAATATATTTATAGTAATAACTCATAAGGTCCTCAAGGTAAAATCATAATATTTCTTTTCATACAGTTTAATTTTTATCCAGGAAAAATGTATGTTCCCGTAGAATAGATACGTTTTTGTTTTTCACAGAACAAAAGAATACCATAATTTCTTGCAATATGGTGGTTTAAGAGACAGTGAATGATATGGGCTACTTTTTATGTTAGGATAGTAGGATAGGCTAAAAATATAATCCTTCAGAAACTGAGTATTTCAAAGGAGTTTTCTAAAAGTTCATGAATAAGAGGTTTAACTAATTTTCCTCAGGAAAGCTTCATCTCTTCTTTATCCAGGAAAAATGTTCTACTCCCGTGGGATAGATATGTTTTTGTTTTTCACAGAGTAAAAGATAGACATGATTTTTTGCAATATGATAGTTAAGGGATCAGATAATAATATAGATTATTTCTTATGCCAGAATAATGCATGGTGCTCAAAGGATAGCATGATAATTGTCTCTTGCGGGAACCGTGTGTTAAAAAAAAGGTCGTGAAATAGATCTTTAAAGTTCGTGAAATAGCGTTTTAACACATTTTCTCTTTGGAATTAAAATAAAAATTACAATTTTCACTTGAAGATATGATTCTTTATTTAACATCCGAAAAATTTTGAAACGTTGAAATTTCTTTCATTGTTAATTTTCGAATACATATTTAGAATTTAGCGTGTTAAATTACATTTAAAAAATCAACAATTAAATTTTCAACTTTTCTTTTCAAAACTCCCCACTCTTTAAAATATGTTAGGTCTCCTAAGTGAGCGCTTGCGCTTTTCCTTCTCAATATTTGTGTCCTTCTAACTTTTTTTCAGTAGTCAGTACTGAGCTGATTCATAGATCATTAAACATTCAGGCATTCAGCTCCTTGCAATATATTATAACAGATTCAGAAGTACAAGTTTAAAATATATTATTTGTTACAACGGTTACAGGCGTTGCAATAATCAAATAACATTTCAATTTTTTTTACGTTACTCTTTGTTTAAGTTTCATATATTCTCTTTTCTTCATTATATTTTAAGTTTACATACGTAAATTTTATCAATAAAACACCTCAGTAGTGTTATGCAGCGTTCTTTTATTATTCCCGTTCCCGTGACATTTTCTACTATAGTTCCACTCTTACTGATCATAGTGTGATGTACCTAAGATAACTCATGTTATACTGTTAACGTAGAAAAAAAATCTTCAAATTAATCAATAAATATTGCCCATTACAGACATACAATGTTTTTCTTGGTTTCGTCGGCGTGGTTTTAAATTAGCATTATAGGTACCAAATTTTATCTCTTCAATGGTTCTTAAGTGATTTGTGGATAAAACAAAGCAAGTTTTAACTCCTTTAGAATTGTTCCATAGGTTCCCGACTCTTAACCTTCTCTCACCCTTATGTGACGCAGACGGAGTTGCGCGGGTCAGCTAGTATTTAATAAAAATAAATAATATTAGGTCACTTAGTGGCGTGATAGTGGTGGACTAGATAGTTGCCTTATACGCCATATTTTTCCGGGTTTTTGGATTCGACGGTCGCTAATGACCATAGTAGTTCATGCGACCTTAAATAAACCAAAAAAAAAATATTATCTATAACACTACTAGTAATAACGATGGTAACAATTATATAAGTAGTGACCATAACAGTAATATTAGAAAACAAGTACGTATGAAGGAGTTAGCAAGAATATGTGGTACTTCGTTAGGGTGGGCTCTTTAAAGTTCCTTTAAAGTAGTTTGCCTCTTTTAAGAATTTTAATGTTGTTTGTGGTCCTTTTTCGGTATTAAAGAACTCTTTATTAGTCTGAAGCATCTGACATTTTTTCTTCAAATAACCCAACCCTCGACAGGCCAGCAAAATGATAAATAATATATTAATGTTTTATGAGCAACTCTTTGGTTGCATATAAAACGTAGCCATGTTTTACCACACCAATTAGTCAGTTATCATGATACATATATATTGTGATAAGTATGTCACTAACAATAAATTGTGAATTTTATGTCGACATTTATTATATTAATTCAAATATTAAAATATTTTTTTGAACATTGATTATTTTGTACTATTTATATACATTGTTTTAATTTTCTCAAAAACTAACAACAAGACCGATTTGATATTTAGTTTAGTTATTTATAAGATTTTATCTTATGATTTGTTACTTAGTTTTTTGGTAAAATTGTTAATGTTTTTGATGAAAATACATACGTTTCAATCAATGGGAAAATGATTCTATACATATGTGGTAATGGAGTTGAAAGAGATAAAACATTATATTTAGTTTTTCTTAGTAACCAAGCGTAGGACCATCTTCAAACTTAACTTAAATCTTATTCATTATTCACAAAATTTACTGTTAAGTTTTTCAAAAGTTATCGTTAAGTTAATTTTCCTTTTTAACGACCTTAAGTTTATTTAAGCGGTTTGTAGAATCGAAAGTTGTTTAGTTTTAAAACAGAAATGTTTAAATCGTGATCTTTTGAGGAATTTAAGTTGAATTTATTCGCGGACTTTTCTCTAGAAAAATGTAAAAATGGTGTTTTTATTTTTGTCCGTATAGTCCTTTTCTGTGTAAGGCTCTATCGTGGAGAGGTTAACCACAATTCTGGTGAGCCGAGACAAGGGTTTTTACTCTCTCTGCGTACGTACGTGAGTGAAAGCGTTGAGGCGACCACCCGCTTTATTTCGGGTGGTAAGTGAAATACACATAACAGACAAACTAAGATAAGACAAACGCGGAAAACTCTCAAAAAAGCTTTATGAATTTTAAATACGACAATATAATTGTTTGAACTGACAAATCCCTCGAATTCAAACGTGGAATTATAAAATTTTCAACGTCACGTAAGGTTTTTAGGAGGACTTTTTCAATTGGATATAAATATATTAATATCAATAGCGGTGTAAACTAGGGTCATTTATCTTTTCGAAATTATATGAGGGAGTTATTCGATGACAGGGATTAGCAGCTGAAATAAATCTTTAGCCAGGGATTAAGCCCCATTCCTCCGGGCTGCCGATCCGATAAGCCCTCTTTCTGCATCTAATCCATACCATGACGAGCCCTACTGGCTCCACTCTATATTAATTCAATGCAGTCATGATACAGACTATCATCTAGCAAATAATTAAATTATAAATCTTCTACGTCGATCGATTAATTACCAATTTCTATTCAACACTTGAAAAATACGTGTTGACATAAAAAAATTCAATTTTCAAATTCTCTTTTAAATCAATTAAATACTTGGTTATCTAAAAGTTGATAGCCGTAGTTACTGTTTCCATAAATATAAAATGCTGAACATTTCTATTTAATCATCTTGTAATATTCTAAAAAAAAAAAAATATTTGCCATGCATTTTGAATGCATTTTTAACCGACTTCAAAAAAAGGAGGAGGTTCTCAATTCGACTGTATGTTTTTTTTTATGTTTGTTACCTCAGAATTTTCGACTGGGTGAAGCGATTTTGATGATTTTTTTTATGTTTTTTAATTGAGATAGAACGAAATTTTAGTTCAAGTGTATTTTTATTTTTCTTTCATTAAGTTAGTCAATAACATATCAATAAACAATAATATATATAATAAGATTTATTTAAAATAACAAGATTAATTCCGGTTATCTTACAATTTTTATTTTTTGATTTACTGTCGACCATCTAGCTGCTAAGGCTATGTCACGACCTAGTCAGTAAAAAGTCTATACATATAGAGTTGTAAACGGTTGACCGTTGACGTCCTTATGGCTAGCCAATACTCCAAAAACACAGACTCTCCGGATTCAGGGATTCAGATCCATTGGAGGCATCGGCAGATGTTGGGCCGGGGCACACCTCGTCAGAAGTCGCTCAGCGGTCAGAGGTTTGACACAGAGTGAACATTGAGGCCTCGATGCTCTTGTTAA
This sequence comes from Sisyra nigra, assembly GCA_958496155.1. Lineage (NCBI taxonomy): Eukaryota > Metazoa > Arthropoda > Insecta > Neuroptera > Sisyridae > Sisyra > Sisyra nigra. Next base: position 13,273,027 of record OY292314.1, on the reverse strand, counting down.
TAGGAAGCTGTGTGTGAGCCTGGTATATCATGTTCCCAAGTGAGTAAAGACCACCTCCCTTCGTCTTCCGAGTTCATCAAAAGTGGTTAAGCTCCCAACTAGAATCTTGCTATTTATTTCAATATTTTTGTAACGATAATCAATCTAAGCTTTTGAACTCTAAACGCAACTAACAAAAGTAAAATCTCGATATGTTTAATAAATAGTATTATGGCGTAGAAAATTTAATTTTCAGTCACATTTCATTTGGTTTGGTTAAGTTTGTTATTTTTCTATTTACTTTTTTCGTTGTTTTTAATTCGAGCAAATTTTAGAAAGTGTGCGCCCAAAAAGGTCCAGACCCAACACGCGCTAAGAAAGCTCGAATACATTCTGGGGGTTTGAATTATTTAATTATTAATGCACAGTTATTTATTTTTTGTTTAAAAATTCATTATTATATTTATAACTAGGTACCTATTTATTTATTATTGTTATAATAATAGGCAAACATGTGTATGTCGACATTTAAAAAGTTGTGTTAATGCTTTGTTACAGCAATTGTTGTTGTATTTGTGGCTCAGTGATTAAAGTGGCAGTCTCTCATACGAGAAGTCTTCGGATCGAATCTCGGAATCGATAATTTTTTTAACTGAACATTCGGTATTTTTAACGTACGGTCGTGAATATTTGACGGGGAGCTAATAGTTATTGTTATTCATTAGAGAACTTTTAACTTTTCGTATTTGTTAAAAGTTATAAAGAGTTTATTGTAATGCATATTATTGTATTGTATATAATTTTTGGTGGTTAAAAGCCATATAAAATTTGTAATAAGAATTATTTAACAAAATAGTATTAATATGTGTGATAAAATAATTTTTTAAAATAATAAATACAAAGAAAAACTGCACTATAGTAGAACAAGTATCAAAATGAATTTTGCGAAATTTTTACTAACTAACTACGTTAATAACGATCCAAGAACTAAAATAAAACAGAATATTTTTGAAACTTTTGTTTGTGGCAGTGAATACGCTTTGATTGAGGAAAGTATTGATTTCCGCCCGTTAAATTTTTACCGTTTCCGCAACGTGAAGGCAAAATTTTAACGAATCATTATAAAAATGAGGTTTTTTATTTTAAACAGAACTCTCTCATAAAAGCTGACACAATGCGCGTCTAGACAAACCCTTCGAGGAAATGAAAGTTGTAGGTAAATTTGTACATACCCGTACATTCATTCATATAGGTACGTTACGCTGAGTGTTTCAAGTAATGAGAATATGTGAAATATGAAATAATCTGAGTGTATGCAGTAAACGAACGAACGCAACACCAATATAAAAACCACGAGGGAAGCTCTCTTCCGTCTGAAAGTACTCCATATTTCACACACCTATTCATAAAAATGTCACACAACGACAACGTGCATTAGTGACAACTGTCTACTACGCAAAATATTCGTTTCATGAAGGAGGATACTTGTAAAAATCTTTATTTTACCTCTAGTTTGAGCTTGGTTTTCTGTATGAAAATTTTCGTTGTAATCGCCTGAAAATCGAGCATTTGAGCATGATATTGATATTGCGATGGTATCGCAACATTAAACCTTATCAATGCATGAACATTGGAACGGAAGTGCTATCAATAGACGCATATAATGTTATGGTCGTTGCTGATAATAGTAATACGATTAGTTCGCAATAAAGCCAACATGTTGCAATCCCATAAAATTATATTTGCTTATCAATTATTGAATAAATGTAATTTAGACTTACAAACCTTTCCTTTTACCAGCATTAGTTGAAAAAGGTTATGAAGAGAAACGTTACATATTCATCTTGTCTCGGGCATTTTTTTGAAATAAAAAGTGTCTCATTTAGTCTCTCTCAGTTTCAATTACCGACATTTCGACATTGAATAAGTAAGTTGCACCGAAATCTTCAATTTCGTTGACTTGCAACGCGCCAATTCGTTTCAGTCGAGGAATCAATTTTTATCGCCATTCCGATAAATCTATGCATTTTGCTCGACAAGATAAATTCGTGATGAAACGAGCTTAACAAGACGTGGTGTGAAAAAGCTTGCAAGGTGCAGGTGCGTGTTTTCACTTGTCAAATATTCGACAGGCAAAATCGACTGGCCAACTGGCTCCCGAAACTTTGAACGTATCATTTGCGTCATTCTTCGCCCTCCATTTGCGTCTTTTGTTGGTCTCGCGAAAAACTCACGTCGAATAAAGTTTGCGAAATTGAAATTTTATTGTTAAATAATTCCGACGAGCGAAATTTATGCAGAGAAACCGTCATTTTTTCGGCGTTATGCCGAGAATGAAAAGTTTGATTTGATCAAGTGGGGCGTTTGTGACGTGCTTTCGAGGATGAGATTTTCAAAGGAAATGTTTGTCTTGTAATATGCCGGCCTCTGTGTCTATTGATTATTGTGTCAAGTTCAATATTTCACTGCGAAACACGTGTAAATATGGGTGGCAGTGAGGCGAGGAGAACGAGGCTCGTTTGATTAATAATTCACGTCGAACAAAATGTGACAATAAGTTTCAGTAATCACTGCCTGAATAAATGATTGATTTTAATTTTTACTTAACATTAACTCGCCGTGTAAAATGCATTTGGGCGAATTTAAGAGAAAAGTTGCCGAGTTGAAGTAAAATAAATGTACAGCCTGCACTCGTCTCACGATAATGGACGTGGCCGATGAACTGTAAACGAACAAAGGACAGGGAGTTTTTCGCTGCTAAGAAATCGAACGAGGATCGCCTCTTCGTGCTTGAAATGAGTGAAACGTTTATCGTAATATCGCTGCTAGCAATACTCGAGAACAATCAAACAATTAGTTTGTCTTTGCTTGTATCTGTTCGTTATTTCGTTATTTAGCCGACACAATTGAGTCACGGAGTTTTATTTTTCTAGTAGATTTTTCTTATAATCGCATTTCCAATTGGGGCATCGAATCTCTGGCAGGTAGAGAGCACGCTGCCAAACTGAATTAGCTTTATTCGGGTATCCGTTTCAAGTCAATGCCATTAGTGAAAATAGATCGATATTTTCTCCATTATAGGAACGTAAAAACGCTGGTTTGCCGACTAAAAAAATCTTGAAATTAACCTAATGGACTCGATACTCTTTCTTTCAATCACTCTTTTTACATCAGTATTCAACTTTCTAAAAACCTTTTTAGTTTTAAATTTTCAAAAAAATTCTAGTCAATAATAAAATACGTAGGTTTTCCACAGTGCTTACTTTGATAAAAGAGTCATCAGTGTTTAAAATATATTTGAAGGTCTTCTTAAAAATAGTTAATTGAAATAAATTGTATTTTTATTTTTAAGAACTTGTGATGCAGAAAAAGTGATCAACGATTGGTGCTCAGCATTCAACAATACATCAGTACCTAACCAACTGTGTTTACAAACAATGAGCCCTTTTTTCAATTTTCCAAAAGTTTCTCGACAATTTTCTGAAAACTGAAGAGAGTTGGAAGAAAATTAACCATGAATTCCTACACAGCGTAAAAAATACACTACAATCCAAATATAAGTTAATACAAATCTTTTATGACCAAAATGACCGACCAAGCACAGATAAGCCAAAGAAACGATAAAGAAAACCTGAAATCTCCTGATTTTACTTTTTTAGACTTTTCTTTACGTGTTCGATGCGAGCTTCAAATTTGATTCGGTTAATTTTGGTGGAAAAAAAGTTTTTTGCTACCAAACTTCCAAAAAAAAAATAGGAAAAATAAATTATTAAAATAAAGAATCATCCCTAAAGAAATAAATATTTACTTTATTTGGTCAATAGAAAAAAGCAAGCCCATTAAATGCATGTTAACTAACATAAGAATGGATTAAAATAATAGAATTTTACTTTATGATCTAACACAAAGATATTGCAGTGTCTATTCGCAACTACCATTCAAATACTGTATAGTTCTAATTTTCATTTATTACTAGCTGATACCCGCTCGCTTTGCTAAGTATATCTACATTTTACTGATTGATAAAAAAATTCCTTACCTTCATAGCGAAATATAAAAATTAATCTATTTTGACAGAAAAAGGCGATAGATACTTTCAGACTTTAGATCCAAAGAAAGTTCATCAAAATTCATAAAATTACATTTCAAGAAAGAGCGTTCTTAGATGTCTTACATCAGCTTCTATACGATTGTTAGTAAAAAAGTACCTATATTCTCTTAAAACTTGAAAATCTTTCATACCAATTGTCATTAAAAACCGTTTAGCTATTTTAGGGGGCATCCATTAACGGCACAAGGTGTTTTTTGCGATTTGTGAAATTCCATCCCCTCCCTTCTGGTAAGATGTCATGAGATTTGGCATAACCTTTCCCCCAACTCGCAATTTAGAGTGATATTTTTCAAAACGTGTGTTTTCTTAAAAAAAATACGTGATATTTGCGAGATCCTCCCTTTCCCCAAAGTAAGATTAGATGAGATTCAGCTCGACCCCATCGGCCCCTGAACGCTTCACGTAATTAATGGATGTTCCCTTAAAAGAATAGATTAGTAACTATCCTACATGATTTTAAGCAAAACTTCATTAAAATTCGTTCCGTTAAGTAAGTGTTAATTTTTTGAAATTTTTAGATTATTATTTTAATATGTTTATTTCTAATTAATATCTTCGACAATGAACAATGAAAAAATTCAAATAGTGCAAAAATTTCATTATTAATTTTATCGGGTGTTAAATTAAAATTCATATTTATTTTCCAGTAAAAATTGTCATTTTTTATTTTGAACTTTTTAGAGAACTTCTTTTATTAATGTGTAAAATTGGTCAGGCCCAGCCCCCTACAACTCCATGTTACAAAAATGTGACCATTTTTAGTGGATTTGCAGTCACTAGTTGCGATTTAGTTGCTAACGAGTTGAACGAAGAAAACCACAAAGACTGACGAAGACCGAAGAATTTATGGAAGTCGGAGGTTAGAAATAATTTTTTTTAAACGTCAGGCAAGTTATTAAATGAAACTTTTTTAAGTGTTTTCATTATTATTGTTATTATATGAGAATAATTATGATAAGTATTCTTATATAATAATTATAATAACTCTGATAAGTTTAAGTGGTAGGGGGCTGTTTGAGACGTATGACTCTTAAAACAACACTGATTTCCGTAGAAATCGGTCACGTTTTTTTAGCCTTTCTCGTATCTAAGTGACAGGGGGCTGGTCAGGCCTTCTTGAGAAAATGGCGCTAAATTCACGAACTATACCGAAACATTTTTAAATGTTTTACCCTCCCAAGGGAACTATTCATTATTCCGGCATTAAAAATAAGCTATGAATATCATTCTTCCCCAAACTACCAAATAGGAAAAATCATATCAATCATTAACTCTGTGATAAACAAAAAGCATATATCTATCCCACGGGAATGGTAAATTTTTTCTTAATAAAAAGTAGATCCAGTCTTCTTAAGGAAAATGAGTTAATCTTCCACGGGAACCGTACATTTTTTCGGGATATAAAGTACACTATATATTACACAGGATTATAACCTATATCTTTGCCAAATGGCATCCAGATCCATTCAGTACTTTTTGAGTGAAAGAGTAACAAACATCCATATATACATTCTTAAACACTTTTGCGTTTATAATATTAGTAAGGATATATTTCCTTTTGTCAAATAAATATTTTTTTTGTACTGAAAGTTTTAAATTTTTTAACTTAAATAATAAAATAAATGTTTGGTCTTATATTATTCGGAAATTTATTTTTTCTAGAACCCATATTTTATGCTATAAATTTGTAAGCTTTTTGTTGCTTAGACACTCAAATTTATCTCCATTTATTCCATTACAACTCACAGAACTGAATTATAAACCTAAATTTTAATTTACAAGCTTTGAATTTCTTTTCAAGGCCAATTTAAAATTAATTTTACTATCATGGGAAATAACTGAAAGCTTCATAATCTACTATATGAAAAAAGCTCTTTTCGTGTTGAATGTAAAACAAAACAATTTCAAATGTTTGAATGTAAAGTATAATGTTTTAAGAATACACTTATCAATTTAGACTGTCTTCAAAATAATAAATTTTATAGGTACACTTGAAATAAATCAATGCCTCGCGTATTACCTCTGAAATAATTCCTCTTCGATTTTTTATTTGTCCATAAGATCAGCTTTTCAACCTTCATTTTGTAAGCTTTGTTGTTCTTTCAAGGTTAAGAACTGAAAATTGCCATTTCCATAAAAGAACAATGGTTTATTGTTCGAATTGCTTTGCTATTGTTTTTCAAGTTTATTCACACCTTTGGTGTTACCACCTTTAATTGATTGATTATTTCCGTTTAACTGTTAGAGCATTTTACTCAAATTTTAAAAAAAAAGACAATTTTCTTTCTATATTAATAATAAAAAGTAGAATGAATACCAAAAAATACGTTAAAAGCATTAATTTTAATGAACTATTTTTATTATTTTAAGAAAGTATAGAACACAAATGAAAATTTTGTTTACAACCATGCATCCTTAAGTGAATTGTTGCATTCCAAAATTTTAATATTCTACCTTAAGTGTCACAGAGCGTTGTTGCGGTAATGGCAAGGATATAATTTGAAATGTAAAAGAGAGACAAAAATATATAGCTTTGAATATTCACGTATTGGGGTTTCTCTTCGTTGACATTGACCACGAGCCATGCTTAAACTTTTTGGCTCTCGAATGGTTAGTTTTAATATTCCAAACTTCATTCGGTTATCACGAGCTCTAGCCACACGAATAAAATATGAAAATTAACACGTCATATTAATTAAATTAGTAGAGCGAACATATTACGTTATATTTATTTTAATTTGAAATAATGAGCTTTTTTAAGTGGATGTTTTATTTTTAAATTCGAGTAAATATCAACGACGAAATAGAGATATAATTTAAGATGTCGTTTAATATAAAATATAAGATACGTTTTTGGTTCATAAAGCGATCTTGTTATGAACAAAATTTAATAGAAGTTGGAAAATAAATTTCGAGTGGTGCTGATACTGAGCCATTATATGCAAGAAAAAGCCGTCTAAAGACCTTTATTCAGGTGTGTGAATGAAAAAGCGAGCACGAAATGTCGTTACAGTTTGGCTCGAATATAACTGCAGCGCAAAGGAGGAACAATAATTCTTGAACAACAGAGAACAGTCGCGATGTTGGCGACGACCAGCCCAGAATATCTGCAAATAACATTTTTATAGCTTTCGTGTGCGTTCACTTGAAAAACGGTCCGTTAAAAAATATAAATTATGTTTGCTGAAAGATTATTTTAATCCATTATCCAAAGCAATTCGTTCCGGCTTAAAGGATAACGAATGTTTGAATTCAATTATATAAACAGTTAAGAACAAATAATTTTCAACTCTGGTGAAAAGCCATGCTACGACCTGCTCTACGTGCATTTCACTTATATTTCTATTAACCGTTTCATTTCACGCTCCCAAAGGAAACCCCAATTCTAATCTTTTTTATCCTTAAACCTTGGTAATTTTTGAAAAGATCTTATCAAAAATAGCAACAAGTATTCTTTTCTTAATCCTTCGTTACTATCATAAAATAGTTTCAATCTAATGTCAGTAAGAATACTAAACGATAACAGGAACAATTTTTATTCTTAACACAATTAACATTTTACTATTTAAATTAACAAATGAAATATTTCACAGTCAATTGATAATTTTTTTTGTGTTTTAAGTCGCTTCAGAATATAAAGCAATGATTCTTAATCTGGGTTCGATCAAACCCCAGGGGTTCGGTGAGTCAATCTCAGGGGTTCGGCGGAGGTCAAAACATACACCCGACTCATATAAGGTATATGGATATATAGGTACCGACCGTATAGGGCAGTTAAATTAACAAATACCGTTATAAATAATCCTTTTTATAATAGTAAAATTTATCTTTGTTCCATTTTTTTTTTAAAATTTGACAAGACTTCAAAAAACAAATTAAAATACTACTACTGGTAAGGAAAATTTATACACTATTTTAATTTTTTTTAATATACTTCCTCAGGGAATTTTTCGATCTTATTCTGTAAGGCTTTTTGTGTTAATTACCATGCAAACATTTACTGAAGATTTTATCAAAAGTTATAACAGGTATTTTTTTTCCTTGCGTCTTAATTAATTATCTATATTTTCAAATTAGCAGCTTTAAAATCCACACTTTTTCATTTATGAATTAAAACTTTTTCTTGTAACTCCTAAGTTAAAATACTCGAAGATTTAATTCAAATGTGTAAACGCTTTTAATGAAACTTTATTTTTTCATTATATTTTGAATTGAAACTTTATCGTTAAAATGTCCTTTTTATTATCCGTCGCTTTAAAATAGCCTTAACTATTATTTTATTTATTTTTAATTACTAATTTCCATAATGATCAAATAAAGGTTTTTAAATTTTTGTTTTTAAAGCTTCAAATTGCCTCATTATACCATGTTTATTTACTTTAATATATGTAAAAAAGTCTAATAAAAAATTAAACGCATTTCCTTATTTGCATTAATAACAATAAAATTAAAATACTATCTAACCCAAACCAAAACTTTTATTTAAATTTAAATAGTTTCTTTTTTAAAAAGGAAAATTCATTTTTAGGTAATTTTAATGAGTTGACGTGGTAATTAAACCTTTCCGGGATTAAAAAATTAGTTGAAACAAGATAACCAGTTCCGGTAATAAGGCCATTTAGTTACCACTGTTAATATTTGAGAAGCAATTTTAAAAACATTGACCTATTTTTTCCTTGAAACGATTCTTATCATCTGGGTCAGGTAAATATTACCAAAAGTTCATTTCGTTTCGTTTCGTAGTAGGTGAATTTTCCAAGACAACCTCAAGATATAATCACAGTTTTGAAGCTTTTTGTTGAAATAAATAGCCGTTATGGTCGTTTTCTTATCGAAAATATGAACCAATTTTCAATGCAATTAGTCAATATTGAACCGGAAAAATGAAATTAAAGGTTGGCTTTTATTGAAAAATATTTCATTTTAAAATAGCTGCTATTTCTGTGAAATAGAGTAGATATGATTTTCACGATTCACGAATCCCTTGTGTGCATTGGCAATAAAATATAGTTAATAACCCATTGGAGTTGAAGTGAAACGTTATTTTCGAACTTGGCTGCTTCATATCAACTGATTTCAAATGAACGAAATGAATCTTCGTAAATGTATGTGTGTGCAACATAATCTCAGATAACGAATCACTTAGTTATCTTTGTGTTATTGACATTATTTGAAGTTATTTGATTTTTATGTTCGACGATGGATTTTCTTTGATTATTATATGTGAAAGAACGATTGTTCGCTTCGTCTTAAAATGAACAAAATTTAAACAAGACTTTTTCTCTTTTTAGTCTTAAAAAAGCTCTTCCGGGCTTTTAAAAAGATAAACTTTTCAAGAACTTGTATGAAGACTTCATCAATAGTATATGAAACTTTTTCTTCATACCTATACCTATATAAATATATTCGTTTTGTTTTCGCAGAAGAATGAATTTTGTTTGATCACTGCTCTACCAACGTACTGTACCAGTTTCAGTACTGTACTAATGTAAAATTCACATAAAATACACAATTAAAAAAAAGAAAAAATAATTACCAAAGCAATAAAGAACAATAAAATTTTTTATCTTAATCATCGTCTTTTTTTGCTTCAACTTAAAATAAAAACGCTGCTTACAGCTAAATTCATTATTTTTTGTTTCTTAAACTAAAATTAGAAATAACTTCCATTTTTTCATAATAAATAATAATTCAATATATTAATTTGTAAAATCGTTTTTTTTTAGACATTTGGTTGGCGGATTTGCGCGAGATTTTGCCAAGTTTGGTCATTTTGTAGAAACAGGGGCACCACGTGTAGGCAACTAAGTCACTCCAATATAAAAAAAAATTAACTTAAATAATTAAAAAATATGCAAAATAAATTGAAGAATTTTTTTTCTTTAGTCGCAGCTTTCCGAACTACCACGGGACATGGCTACCTACGCAAGCACTTTCACTGTATTGGCATCCTACCGACTCTAATCTGCTCCCTCTGCAATAGGGAACCCATAAACGTCATGCATCTTCGCAACTGGCATGCACTTGCAAACCAAAACCAACTACAGTGGTACCTCGACATACGAGTGCCCCAACATACGAGTTTTTCGAGATACGAGCCGGCGAGCGATTGATTTGATATGGGTTCGGTTTAGCAGCGTAAACACCCAGAAAAAGTTGCAACAGGTCGTGCATCTGATCTTTTTAATGACACTTGCCGAACTCATTTCTGGAACATTCATTTGCTTTGAGATACGAGTAATTCAAGATTGGATAAGAAGAAGAAGAAATTTTGCAAGAAAATTTATTGTATAGTATATTTGTATACGTCATGAAAAAAGTTAAGTTGCTTTTTGAGTGTTGAATTGTTAAAACCTATTTTTCAGTTTATAAATTCTCTAATATAATATGTATTCGAGCATATTACAAAACAAGAAAACATCATTAATGTGCAGGTGCTGCGGCGAGCTTACGGTGGTCCACGTTTTGAAAGAGTGCCCTTTCTCTAACCGACGAAGAAGCTGTGAATATTAATCAGCACAAAACAATCATCAACAACTACAACATTCTCAAGGATATCAGAAAATTGCTGCAGTTTCTGAGAATCTACGAGGATATTTGAGCACGTGAAAAAGCTTCTGTAGTCACTAAGAAAAACCAAGTTGATGCAAAACTTAACTGAATTATTACGATAATAAACGGTATCATGACCTCGATTCTGATAGTTTGATCACTCTCAATATTTAGTCACTCTTATAGGAGACTGTATTCTCAATTTGGAAGAACCCATATAAACATTGGTTGAGAAAACACGATTATGATGAACAAGGAGTTATCGAATATCAGACGATTAAATGGATTTTCGCTTTGAAAAATTGGAATATCACTCTTGACACATGAAAGTACAAATTTTCTAGATTACATACTGACTATGCTGATTATATTAGTTAATTAAAAATTTATAAGTTTCTTCTCCCTTTTAAATGAACTTTTTGGTGAGCTGATGTAGGTAGGTATACAAAGATATTTCTCTGCAATATTTTATAAGCTCGAAATTTAGGAATATTGGCCTCGTTTGACAGACTCTGGTCGAGCGAATTAAGTAATGAAGTGACTAGGTATCTATGTCACTAACCTGTACATTATCGGATCGTGTTGATATAAGAGACGGTCGCGTGTTCAAACTCAATCAGCCAAAAAATACATTCAAGCCGAAGACTCGTTGCACGCCACGTTTCTCCACGCGTGCAGCTTTTATCTATCGACTCCTTGTTTCAGTCCCAAAAATAAACCTTCTCTAATTTTACATTCTCAAATTAATCCAACCAACTGCATACTGTGTCAAATGCTGTCATAACTCCGTTATCTAAAAATTAATCCTTCCGAATAGCTTAAAAATAAACACAATCCCTAACCAAGTACAAATTAATCGTTCAAGTTTTGCTTGTTTGAGAATTTAGTCGTAATTTTCTCCTGTTATATTATTCACGGGCTTGTTAGTTTAGTGTCGAATATTTTGTTGAAGAAAGTAAATTACGGTGTCGGAAATGCATCTCGGAAGGGACTCAATTGTAATGATAGCATTTAGCAGCCAATTTAAGTTGGTTAAGGCCACTCGTCTCACTCTACTACCCTCGTGTTTAATACACAGATGAATAATAAAATTTCAATTTGATATAATAGAAATGGCAGCACGAAAATCTAATTACATGCCTTCGTAATTTCCACATTCGAACAAACACAAACTGTCACATATATTTCGGCTTTTTCGTCATTTGAAATTTGAATTGTAAATATTTTAATTCCAAACGTGTAATTTCAAAAAAAAAAGAGCTTCGCTAAAACGGCCTATTTTTCTTTATTAAGCTTGGTTTTTCAACGAACCAAGTATAAAAGTGTTTAAGGTTATTTTTTCTGAAAGAAACGGATGGTTTTTCTAGCCTTTGTAGCGGTAGAACATTAAGTTTTCCTTTTATCGCAAAGCAAAGGGAGGGACGACATTTATTGTATCCTTTCACATGCTACTCTCGCACTTAATGCCCTCGATTTCAGTGACTTATAGTCTTAAAACATTGGCCATTTAACATTTTAACATTTTGATGTATAATCTTGTTGTGTACCGAAATACAATTAAAGTTATTTAAATTTAAATAAGTAGTTAATGTTGACGTCAATATTGATTGAAACAACCAAGCTTTTGGGGACTATTAAATTTAATGTCTCGTTCATATTTATTTATAGCACTATTCTCAAGTCGCCATGCAGAAAAGTCGCCGAGAATTTCAATAATTTCAAGTTATCATTTCCGTTCAAAATTAATAATGTCTTCGATGAATTCTTATGTTCGAGAGCTTTCAGTTTCGCATGGGAAATGGACTTTCGATAAAGGCTTTAATATTAAATAAAAAAATTCCAGGAATGTTTCTCACTTTTCCAAAGGTTTAAGAGCCTTAAATTCCAAAAATAACACCTTTCGTTCGATACTCCGAGTTCATGTTTCTTGGTAGGTATTTGAAGAAAATTTTTCTTTGAAAAATTATTCAATTAGTAAGCCAGTTTTGGGTAATGGCGCAAAGCAATTAATTATAGTGGATAAAAGGCTCACATGGTCAAAATGGGAGATAGTAATGGGGGTATTCGGGAATTCATACTTGGATATTTATAATAAATCGTTAAGTTAAATCTCACGTACTTAGCTGCATAATTCAAAGCTTATCTCGACTTTTTTGCCGCTTGTTCTATAAATTGCTCTCTTATTTTAATGAGATGAGGTAAAATAATATTTATATATTACAAAATTATTTTACTGTTTTAGTTAAAAGAATTTAGGTTTACAATAATAAAACTTTAAAATGTATTTTTATTACATAAAAGAAATACATTGTGAGTAAGAATTAATATTGAAAATTAAAACTAATATAAATTGAAAAAGTTATAAATGTTCATAACAATTCTTCATTTTAAATCAAATTCTTGTTACAATGTTTGTTAGTTTAAATAAGCTTTGTCGTATCTTCATTATGAGCATATCTCGTACAATTTAATACGCTACAATGCTAATTTTACTCGTAATTTGCAATAAACGTTCTCTTTGACATTTACATATCATAATTTTAATTTTTCAAAGAAAAATTTATAGGATTTTTGTCATGAAATAAATTTGTACGGTTGTTGTTTTTTACGATTGATTTAGATTCTTGGCACATTTTTTTCGGGGTGGTTTTGACGAGTTGAGGATGAAACAAAGGTCGTCAGTGAGGTGAGGCATGAAATTGCTCGACACCTTCATCTCAACGGGCGTTATTAGAGAGGTTGTGTCGCACCGACGATATGTGGCATCAACGTTAACAATATGACGAATCGTGGTTTCTTCAAAATTTTTGTCACGACAAAAGCATTTGTCAACTTACAACACTATTCCGAATGTTTAGTACGAATAATCCAAATATCTCTCAAGTAATAACGTTTTAAATCAAAGTTCCCTAACAAAAAATGACCAAAATGATATTCTTGACGCGATAAATGAGAATTTCCTCACATAAAATATAGAAAATCACTTGCGACAAAGTTTTAAGTATCAGAATTTTATTTTTATGTAATTTAGGTTTTCTCATTTTAATATATAAGCATTTGAATTAGGGTATTAAAAAAAATTATTTTTTGTATATTGAACAAAAATTGTTTGTATTTTTCGGGGCAAAATTTTGTTGTAAAAACGATTTAATTTTTCCATTTTCATGACTTTGGACCAGTTCATCTGAACAATATTCTGAAGAACGGAATTAAAAAAAAGATTCACGTCACCATGTGTCTAAGAAAGTGCCGCCATTTTATGACTCTGGAGTGGTGTCACCTGCTCTCAGCCGTGGGGGGCCGAAACAATCACCAGCCAAAAGAGGAGCACCGTTCTCGCAGGATGGGAGAAATCTTAATTCTCTTAATAATGTCTGAAATTCCAGAAACTCCAGAATATTGTCTCTCTCTTAGAGCTTCATCTTCGAGACCACCTGGCACGAAGAATTAAACAAAGGAATGGATTTTTCTACCAAAGAATAATAGAACCGAATATTAGAGAAGGATTGCGAAATCCTATATAAGCCCCGGACAAACATAGCCAAGTAAGTCTTAAAATAAATCTTCGACCAGTGTTAAAATAAATAGTGAAAGTGATCAGTGCTAAAATAAATAGTGCAAGTGAACCGTGCTATTTAAATTGTGAACAGTGTGAAATACAGTGAAACAGTGCAATAGGAGTGACAATAATTAGTAAATAAGTGATTGTGAATACTGAATAGTTAAACAGTGAACTAAGCTTAAACTAAACTAACTAACGTGTAGTTATTGAGTGTATTAAGTAGAAGATAAATAAATTTACATTTGTTAAAAAATAAATTTGTAGTCATTAAACACAAACCTAAGAACCAGTAAAAGCGTTACATTATTAAACGCTTATATATTTGAAACGGTGGGTCTCAGGATTTTTGTTCTAAGAATTTTTTTTGTAGAGTGTAAAATGTATTTGTTCTAAAGTTACAAAAATTCGAAAACGATAAATATTCTTTACTGCGTTATTAAATGGAAAATGAACAAATTGATTACGGCAAACCTTAATACTGATATCAAAAGCTCATTCAGGCACTTATTTTTTTCAATATAAACTATCAATTTTTAGGAAAGTAAGAAAAATATTTTACATATATATCTAATATAATGTATATAAACGATACATTTTGAGGACACGATTGATTTTCATAATTTTATTTAAAAGAAAATAATTTGTTTTTTACTTTTAAATTAAACATCGCCAATTAACTGTCAAGATAAAAAATTAAATGTTGAAACATTGACTAAAATGACATTGTTAATTAACACTAGCAATTGAGGTATATATATATATATATATCGCGTCCCTATACTTTAGAGATCCTAGCTTCCCTAAAACTTTCTCCCATGCCATCATATCATTAAAAATTTGAATTACTTTACAAAATAAAATATGATAGCTAAAGCTCTCCAAGTTGTCGCATTAAGTTCTATTCTTTTTAAAAAAAAATATAAAATCTGCTTTATTGTTATTCTCACGGTTGAATTGCGAGGCATTTTGTATTATACAAAAGATAATGACCCGAATAATCGCAATTGCTGTGAGAAGATTGTTAGACGGACAATGTGCTTCAGAATATGTAAAATATGTAAAACACCGGTAACATTACGATGCTGACCCAGAGGCAGCTTTTGCAGACACTAACGCTGAACTCACCCCAATATCACCAACGCCTTTAATGAGATAAACAGACCAACCGCTTTGCATTTGCAATTTTCGTGTGAATATGTTTGTATGGACGGTTTAACACATCCCTATTTATATGAAGATTTAATGAAAACTTCCTTCTCGCAAACGTCTCTCTTGGAGATTTTCAAAACTAACGACGACATTCATACTACAATCAAAATTTGCACACAAAATTAAAAAAGTCCTTTGTCGAAAGAGCAGGCGATAAAAGATTTCCTGGCTAATTTTCCGAGAGAAATGGAAATTTTCATGTTATTATTTTTTTTTTTTTATTATCAGTGAACCACTATGTGGAACACTGACGCAGATGGCATTTGCGAATGGAGGTCAAGGGGTTAAAAAGTGTGTGCAAAGTTTCATAAAACGATCATTAATCTTTCACCAGCGGAAGAGAGACTTTGGCCAAATTATTTTCGGAATATCTAACATGAATGAATTTTAAAAGAGTCGAATAAACGCGATCATTACGTGTTGAAATCAAAAGCTTACAGCTTGAACAATGCCGGGGAGTTAACATTAAAAAATGTTTTCTTATAAATCCATAAAAACGTCAAGGGTAAGGCTTATAATGACCTAGATTTTGACGTGGTTAATGTGACGTATATTTTCAACCCACTTAAGTGTAAGATGCAATCAATATTACTTTATTGAGATGGAGAACAGTAATAATTTTTTATTGCTTTCAAAACAATTTTTTTTTGTATATTTAAAAAAAATGTTTGCTATGGATAAATCTAATTAAATTCAACAGGTTATCTTCAGAGTTTTTTCTTATATTATTTATTTATAATGAGACTTTGGTAATGATTTCAATATTTTCTTTCTTAAAAGGTTAAATTAAGAGCTTAAAGTTATTAATGTATATTTTAACAAAATTAAAATTACGAAAAGAATTTTGACTTTTGGGCTTTGACTTAAACTTTCTTAAACATAAGATCAAAGAAATAAAGTATAAAGAAATGGCAAAAGGTTAATTAAAACTAAAAATTATAGTCCTTCTTATTTTCTGAGTTGGTCTTTTCATCCACCTACACACATCTTTAATAAAACAAACCCAGAAATTCTTAACATATAAGGTAAGATAAAATATGCTTGATAAATTGTACGTAAACTAAAATTAGCTCTAAAGACCAAAATTATAAAAAATCTGTTCTAATTTATCTTCTAAAGTTTTATCATATTCAAGGAATAACGGTTAGAAAACTTCTTATAGTACGAAACGTTTACAACAAAAACGATAAAGAATGGTTACTATTCAGATGATGATTTTTTTTAAATTGCCTCTAAAGTGATAGCCTCAGATCCCGCTGCATGATTACTACACTTGTAATGTAGCTTAATCATTTATAAAAATTAAAGCTCTTTTTTCTGTGCATGATTATATAAGGGTATCAATTAAAAGTGCCCTAAATAAGCAAAAATAGCTGTTAAAAATGAGATAAAGTGTGGAAGAGTTAACGCGCTGCGATCTTTGTCAGACGAGAACAGCGAATGTTTGCCTCGAAGGGGTGTCTCGATCTATTGAGGCACGCAAAAGGTTTAAAAACTCGCCAGACTATTACTCGTCTTCCTTGTCTGAAAAATATCGTCACGCGCTCTCTCACTTTATCTTTAATTTACAGCATCTTTAACAGCTATGTTTGCTTATTTTCGGGCACTTTTAGATTGGCACCCTTATATCATCATGCAAAGAAAAAAAGAACTCCAATTTGATATATAAATAATTAAGCTACATTATAAGTGTAGCAATCTTGCAGCGGGATCTTAGACTATGAGTAAGATGTTATAGTTATTTGTTTTCAATTTGGCAATTAAAATAATCGTCACTACCTGTTGCAGGCTAGATTGCCTTTCACCCTTAATCTCAGAATCTCCTTGGATCACTGAAGAAGAATTACCGACATTTGTTGAAAAATTTTCAAAAATGATATTAAAAGTTCGTTTGATAATATTTTGTCTGCTATACATAACGAGTGTTTATTTTTAAAAGTTTTTCTTTCTTTTAAAAAGAAATTCGTTTAATATAATCTGGTTTTTTTCAGTTTTGTTATAATCATTTTTTACTGTAATTGAATTTTACGAAATTCTTGTAATGCTTTGGTTTTTATACTTCAAATAAATATTAAATTACAAATTCGTTAAGTATTACTTTAGAATAAAATCGTAGAAGAATTGATTAGTATTTTTATGTAACATATAAGAAAAACAAGTTACTTTATATTTACTTAAACATTTTAAATACACAAAGAAGTAACCACATTAATCTCCAAATACCGTCTTTTTGAAACATTTATGATATCATCGATATTTCTCTGAGCCTCAGAATTTTGAGGAGATTATAACAATTCCCAGAATTGATCCCACGTTAAAAAATTTGGCAATACATTTCAAAACTTTTTTTTTATCTATAATTACAAATGTTTGCCTTTTACTTCTGATTCCTAAAAAAAACCATTATCTAGTACGCTTTAAATAATATCGGTGCCATGATTGTGTAGTGGTCGAAACCTCAATTTGTTAGAGATTATCCACCAATTAAACTAGGTATATGCTTGATTATTAGAAGGGAAAAAGCTGATCCCGAAAATTCCATGGGGTTACAATAACCTCACCAGGGTTCATTTTAAGATTTGGTCGTTTGTAGACTCCTTATAATGTTGAATTATTTACCCCTATTTATGTTGAAATGTCGCCCGAACAGGACCAAACTCATGAGCTATTTTTAATCTATACTAATATAATTTATAAAATTGAAGAGTTAGTTTGATTGTTTGGTCAAACGCGCTAATCTCAGGAACTAATGGTTCGACTTGAAAAATTCTTTTTGTGTTGGATAGCTTAATTATCGACAAAGGCTTTAGGCTATACAACATCACTCTACAATCAAAAGCAGCAGAGCATCAATGGAAAATGTTGTAAAAATCAGGAATTTTTTTTCCTTTTGAGAGCGTTTGTTGCCTGCCCTGCGTAAATGGTTAAAGTTACGCAAAAATCGTATATAGCAAAATTGTTCCTCTTAAAAAGTTCTAAAAAAAAGTCCACGGCGACATATTTAACCCTTTTAATGATTATTAAAGTTGTCCCAAAAATAAATCATTATTTGCGAAATTGTTTTTAGAAACATAATATTAATTCTTACCCAAATAAATACGGGTTTCAATGAAATTTGGTATGATGATAAATGACAATCTGAGTCATAAAAAAAAATACTTTTTATAACGGGAAAATGTCTCATTTATCCGGGAAATTGAAAAACGGGTTGAAACAAAAATTATGCATAAACTACATATACATATACATTTTTATTGAAAAAGAAAATTGGTGATATTTAAGTATGATGATAGCTAAATATGTGAATCATTATCTACAATACGTTTTATTTTGGAAAAATTTTTCATTTCAACGGGAAAATAGAAAGACTGGTTTAAAGAAAAACCATGTTGAAACTAAACGTTTTTAGCTGATTATAATAGAGTATATTAATAGTTATAACTCTTAATATCCTCAAGACAAAAAATAATTTTCTTATCCTACAGTCTTATTTTTATGCAAGAAAAATGTACGGTTTCCGTAGGATAGATATGTTTTTATTTTTCACAGAGCCAAAGATTACCATAATTTCTTACAATAAGGTGTTTAATTGAGAGTCAGAGAATAAATATAGGCTACCTTTTATGTCAGAATTTATCACGGTTCCCGTAGGATAGGATAAGAATGGTATCCTTCAGGAACTGAGTATTTAAAAAAAGTTTCGTAAAAGTCCATGGATACGCGTTTTAAGGAATTTTCCTCAAGAAAGATTGGTCTACCTTTTATCTAGGAAAAATATATATATAGGCTCGTGGGTTAGATAAGTTTTTTTTTCATAGAGCAAACAATCGACATAATTGTACTCTTCTTGTGGGATAACAAGACAATTGTATCTTACCGGAACCATGTATTTAATAGAAGTTTCGTTAAACAACGTGAAATAGAGTTCTAGCGCATTATCCTCAAGAAGGCCTGATCTCTCTTTTTTCCAGGAAAAATGTACTACTCCCGTGGGATAGATATGCTTTTATTTGTCATAGAGCAAAAAATTGACATGATTTTTTGTAATAGGGTAGTTGAAAGGTTAGAGAAAAATATAGATGATTAATTCGTATGTTAGTAACATGCACGATTCTCAAAAGATAGCATAACAATTGTACTTATCCTGCAAGAATTGTGTTTTTAAAAAAGCTTTCCCTAAAGTCCGTGAAATAACGTTTTAACACAATCATTCCAAAAAAGTTTAGATAAAAATTACAGTTTCTACAGCAAAATATGATTTTTAATTTAACATCCGATAACATCGGTAAATTAATAATGAAAATTTTTGAAACATTGAAACTTCTTTTATTATTAATTTTTGAATGTCTATAATGTTAAGAAATAAACGTGTTAAATTACTATTGAAAAAATTGAACTTGGTGAAAAACTCAGTTAAATATATAATATTGTACATTCAACATTTTTGAATTGTATTGCTACTTAAGGAACACAAGTATAGATACCTATATTATTATATTCATAGAAACGTATAGAACCAATAAGATAGCTCTTCTAGATAGCTATATAGAATATCTTCCTGGAAAAGTAGTTAATCTGATTTTCATGAACTTTTTATGAATCAAAGATCTAGAAATATTTATCTGTCTTTTTTTGTTGATGGGTTGAAAGTTTCCATTGTTCAATCAGTATAATTTAGATACGCTCAGCGAAGCGGGTGGGGACCAGCTAGTAAAATATATTAAGGTCACGTTCTCCAACCTAAACTGTATTTTAACGTTGTAACTACTTAGTGGAACGTAGCCGATGTGTCATATTTATGTACATAGTTTAATATAATAATTAATTATACCTAATATTTAACGTTAACGTCACTATAAAAAATTGGAATATTTTTTGTAGATGCATATTTAGACGTGATAACTTCTTATAAATTGATGAACTACGGCAGTCAGTCTGAAAAAGAACGTCCATTTTGTCACGTTCCATTTTTTTTATAATAGGTACCCCTTATCGAAAATATGCCATTTAGGTACTTCCTTCCTAATTTTGTCATGAATCCTTTTTTTTTAATCAGAGCTAATTGCGTTAAGTAAAACTGTTTATTTTAATTTAAATTGTGTAATCCTCCAAACCTAACTACTACTCGTATATACTCTAATCATATCTTACAAGAAAGAAACATATTTGTCAACCGTAAAGTCATCATATTCATCAAGTATTTATTTATATGTTTATTGTACTATTATTTTTTATAAAAGAAAATAAAGAAATCCCTATAGTTTCTAAGAAATGTAAAATAAGTTATACGGTTCATGAACGATAATATGACTTACAATTTTGCTATACCGGTACGAGACATAAAAATTTATATAAATTTATTGATATTAATGCTCATCCCTGTTAAACTACATGAAGCTTTCGATCAGTTTAAACACATTAAATTTTACCCGCGTCTCTCATTCTATTTAAACCATCTAATATATCACTTGCAAATTAGAATAACATGTTTCCAAAAAATAGTTTATGTCTCGAAATATTCCATTATTTGTTAATGTAGATATACCTATGTAATTTATACCAAACACAAGAAATTTAACTTTTCTTGTTTCAATTTTTTGCCAGTTTGACTCTCAGACTTATCCCATTTTAGACGTCACATTTTAAAATATAGAGAAATTGCAAAACCATCACGTAAAACAATTTTTCATTTGTCTCTTATAAAATTATTACAAAATATATTTTTGATTATGGCTCAAAAAACCTTTAAATATATATTAAGTTATTTTCTCGGTTCATTGCAATAAAATCGTTAATCACGGAAGACTTTATCGGTAATTTCCACTTAATTAAAGCGACATTCAGAGATGATTACTTTCATCGTTTTAACATACCTACATAAATAAGTTATGTTTTATATTTGCTTCAGAAATCAAATGATACACGTTTTCTATGGTGGAAATTTATTAATTGATTCTAAAATAAAAATGTATATGATTTATCGATGGATTCTGATTTGAATTCTTTTCTTGTGGAAAGTACGATATATCATTTTTGCGAAATTGCGATAAAATTGTCCAAACTAAACGAACCAATTGACCATATGGAGCGTATGTGATATCGTAAATCATTCAAAATAATAAAATGTTGGTTTATATCCGGGTGTCGAGCTATTTTTCTCAAATAAACAGAACACGATGTGACCGAAATTGCAATGCAAAATTGATAAGCTTTTCTTTTGAGGGTTTCAGCAATCGTTTGGCTGACTATGTGAGAAGTGATCAATCTTTTTTATGGCGAATATGATGGCTTGATTGAGCCCTAGTTTATTGATTTGTTGCAAATAAAAGAATTTATTTGCTTCATAAAACATTAATAGTTTGAATTTTCTAAGCGACCTCAAATATGATTGGTGCTTGGTTTTGTTTTGAAGTCATGGATGGAATTTTTAATTGTTAAATTTAACAGGTGTTTGATTTATTGGTTCAATTCCCTAATGTGTAAGTCTTTTGCCGCGAATTTCAAATAGATCTGTTTCGACGTTTCAAGCCAACTAGAAACTATAACATGACGTGAATTGAGGCAAAATTAAATGTAACATAAACACGAAATGGAGAGACCAAGCTTGGCCACATTCAGTATTCAGTTATCAGCTACTTGTAAACATATACTATACAATATACGAGTACGTACTATATATTGCATCGAAAGCATTTATTTGTTTTATCGCCGTGTCACATCGCACTAATATTACCACAAATCCATAGAATGACATTCAAATATGTCATGATTAGGATATCATGCCAGAAATGCACAAATTATTCGCAGCTCGGCTTTATTTGATGTATATTCAGGTTATAGTTCAGCTTGATATTACCAATAGATCAACAAAGATCAAAAATATATTGCATTTACTAAATACTAATGATCAAATCATATTTAAATGTTTTTTTTTTAGTCTTTTCTTCATATTAAATCTCCCAAGTTAATTTTTTCAGGTTATTTTATCGCATTAACGTTAAGAAACTGAACTTATTTATAAAATCTTTAAATCAAAAAACGAAAAATCTCTAATTTTCAATTTTACACGTTTTTAATTTCAAACTTATTTTTCCAATTGAAAAAAAACTGTTTGAATATTTCAAAAAGCATTTTCTTCAATCGCAAACCGAAACGACTTTCAATCTAAGAGATAATAAACCAAAACTCTTTATCCTTATTCGCCTTTTCAAACATAATACGAACGAGAAAAAAAACTCGTCGCTAGACGTTATTTTTTTCGATATATACAGTAAGATTTTTTAAATATATTTCATACATATTTGACTGACATTATAACTATAGTCCTTTTTACATTTCAATATTTTCTAAAATTGATTTTATAAATAGAAAGTCTTTTTAGCCTTTGACTCGACGAGTTTTCATCAAGTTCGTGAAATATATTTTATTGACTGCATGAAAATGTAAAGGGAAATGAGAAATTTGCTCTGTTTTCGATTAAAATGTTGGGACTTTGAAAAAAGTGTTTGTCAAAAGAAAAACAATAAGCTTGCATTTATGGGAAATTGTGACTTACAAAAAAGGTTTTAAGTAATTTTTTTCTTGTCTAATTTGATCGTTTTCGATAAAGAAATATAAATTGCTTAAAAATCATGCACATTTTGATTGAAAAATTTGACGAATTTTTAACTTTTCTAGTATAAAATTATCTGCTGCGAGGAGTTACAGCATTTTCTTTTAAGAAACTCGCTGTTGGTTAAAAGAATAAGTACTGTAGAAGAACTCCCACCCTTAATCCCAGAAACCTATTCAGTTGAATTTTCCCTCAAAAAAAAAAAAAAAAATTCAAATAAAAGTTGTAGGCAAAATGCGTCTAAGAACTATAGCAAGTTTAAAGAAAATAGTTGGAGCCGTTTTCGAAAAAAAATGAAAAAGCTTAAAAACTCTTCGAATAAAGTGGAGCCTTCGGTTAACCAATTTCAACCAAAAACTATGCGATACAACTAGATGTAATATGCAGGCTAAATTCCAAGTTTGATGAAATTCGGATACAACTTTCGATACGATTTCGTTGGCACACATACAGAAATGTTTCTAAAAACCACTTTTATGGATTCAGGGGACCTCAAAACTTGTATTTCCAGTGGAAACTTAAGTTGACTCTATATAGTAGTAAAATAAAGTAATATGTATACAGCTTATACTATGTAATAATACATACTCGAATTCCCACCCCTTACCCCACAGTCATCTTTATTTGAATTTTCCAAGGAAAAAGTTTCAAATAAAAGTTGTAGCTAATAAAAAGTCTAAGAACTGTAGAAAGTTTAAAGAAAATCGTTGAAGCCGTTTTCGAAAAAATTTGAAAAAGCTCCAAAACTTCTAGAATAAAGTGGCGCTTCCGATCAACCGATTTCAACCAGAACCTTCGCGGTACAACAAGATGCGATATCCAGGCTAAATTCCAATTTTGGTGAAATTCAGATGAAGCTTTCGATACTATGTGGCTGTCACACACAGACATGGTTCTTAAAAACTACTTTTTTGGACTCAGGGGACCTCAAAACATGTATTTACGGTGAAAACTCGAATTTGAAAATTCGAATCAATTATAATACTTCCTTTAATATAATAGTAGTAAAAGAAAGTAAAAAATACGGTAAAAATTAAACATCGTAAAACTTGACGGTCATAATTCATATAATTCTAAATAAAAAATATGTGCTGCGAGGCGTCACAGTACTTTGTTTTACTTTAATTTATGAATCTCGCTCTTGGTTAAAAGAAATATAAGCACTTTATAACCATACATATAAACAGAACTTGGTATACCTATGCATACAACCTAAATATACGTACATATAACATACGAATTCCCAACCTTCACCCCACAACCGTCCTTATTCGAATTTTCAACGTTTCAAAGTTTCAACTAAAAGTTGTAGGCATCAATAAGTCTAAGATCTATAGAAAGTTTGAGGATAATCGTTGCAGCCGTTATCAAAAAAAATTAAAAAACTCAAAAATGTATTGAATAAAGTTGAGCTTTCAGCCAACCAATTTTAACCAACATTTTTGAAGCACAAGTTGATGTAATAAAATTCTTTGGTTTGGTTTGGTGTGAAATTCGGATAAAGCTTTCGATACGATATCGCAGTCACACATAGCCACAGAAATGTTTCTAAAAACCACCTTTTTGAATTCAGGAGACCTCAAAACTTGTATTTCCAGTGAAAACTCTAATTTGAAATTCAACCCGATAACATAACTTCCTTTACTATATACTAATAAAAGAAAGTAATATGTATAGAGCTTATATGTAGATATACTATATACAAATTCCCACCCATAACCTCAGAACCGTCCGTATTCGAATTTTCCCAGGAAAAAGTTGTAGGCACTGATGAGTCTAAGAACTATAGGAAGTTTAAAGAAAACCGTTGCAGCCATTTTCAAAAAAAATTGAAAAAATCGAAATCGAAAATTTGACCCGATTACAATACTTCCTTTACTATAAAGAAGTAAAATAAAGTAATAAATTTGAACGCTTATTCAGCAAAACGATGATGAAAATAATTCAAATTACGAATATCGTCCTTGACGAAATTTCCCTGCAATCAAATTTTCCACTTATTTCCTGGCGATAGTCTCGATAAAGTCGACTCTTTTTTGATGAGAACAATAATTATAATTTGCATAATTATTATCTAAGGCTTTGCGGAAGGCGTTTTACGTTTTGAAACTCGAAAATGTTATCGCGTCTTGCCGCGCCTTTTTCCCCAGAGATTAAGCCACAAATCGTTTTATCAATTAAGTTTCATCAAAAGTTAAAAAATCAAGCGGTTGGCGTTTGGCACAGATTTGCACCCAATCAAAATTAGATGGAATTATTTGCGACACTGAATTATTTACGAATTTCGCAACCAAAAGACCATTTTGTATAATTTTATATATTTACATTGGGAAGGCTCGATTCACGTGATAAAAATTGATTGATTGAACAGAAAACAAATTTAATTAATCAATTTGACGAGAATTCATTATAAGTGATAACAATAACTATGAAAATGATTTATTTTTTTGATGTAATAATGAAATATGGGTATAGGCTTACATATTACATCCTTTTCTAAACGGTTTAAATAACATAGCATTTTTACCTTTTCCAGAGACATACGAACAAAAGATAATTAAAAAGGCTGTGAAATGACAGCTTGTCATTGTATTTACTTCAAACAAAAATAAAAACATTGCCATTAACAAAGAATTTTTTCGTCTTTTTATTTTATAAAAAATTCAAAGGTATTTTCCTTCACATTGAAACATTCGAATAAAATCAATTTAATTGAAGCTCGTTTCAAGCAAAACCCTTTTTCATAAGAACAAAAATAAAAGCTCTGACGGCTTTTTCTTGAGTGTCTTCTTTCTAAAATGAATTATGACTAACGGCAGTGTCATAACTCAAGGTTAAGAATCCGCTTAGCTGACAAATAAATCAAAACGCGAATGCCGTCTTACCAACGAGTACATATTGACATTACATTTTCAATGTACAAGTCGCGCTCGGGATTACAACAAACAGCTTTATTCTTCGCTGCATATTACGTTTGTTTTTTCGTCACATTTTTCATCTTTAAGTAACGTTTATGGTTGGTAAAGTTTAAATTTTTCTTGCAAGCAAAAAATGGTCTGGAAAACGAGTATTTTCGATGTTCAAGTGGGAGCGAGCTTGAACTTTTCTAGCTCTTAGCCTTTAGAAAACGTTTCTGTTTTCGTGTAAGAGAATGAAAATTTCATTCTTAAAAATCATAATAAAAACGAAATAAGCTCACCACGGGGCTTTTTCTTTTATTATATTCGAGGGTTTGATCTCTTGGTAATAGTCACAAAACAAATAAATTGTACACGTTGCACGTGTCGATTAATTTGCAATTTAATTCGAAAAATTAATCAAGTTTGAAACTATTGAAATAAGCTTTGCTTATTTATGTATTATTGTAGTTTGAATGTATAATATGTTGTTATTACTTCGTAAATATTACCATAATTATACAAATGAGTTAATTATCTGAACAATAATTTATAAACTATTTTAATTTGAATAAAATAAACACTTCATGTTCAATATACTATTTAAGTGAGGAAACCACTTCAAAACTTTTCATGCCAACAACTCTTTGTGGTAATTAATTAAATGGATTTTTTATGAAATCTAAATTATATGTTGTGCTGTATTTAATTTTTTAAATTTAATGCCTTCTTACATTTCAAATTATTTAGACCTAAATTTAAAAAAAAAATTGAACCTTTCAGTGCATAAGTTTGTGTAAAAATAATTGAGTAATGTGAAACCTTGACGTTCAATTTTGAGAAATTCTGGTTTGTACAGTATTTGAATTGTCTTGAATGAGTCTTTTGTTATTGTCAACGCGAACGCTTCATCCTAACGAGACAAAAATGACGAGCAAGATAATTAAAAGTTATTAGAAAATTCCGTTGCCTCGGGCAGGAAACGTGGCAAACTAAAAGAAAACGAGCTTTCATCCTAATTTTGCTGTTACAAAACTTTGCAAATTGGTAACAGTTTGTGTATGAAAATTGAGTCAGATGCAAAGTAAAAAGTTGAATGTTTTGTGTTGCTCAAGCACTCCCTGGGGAGGTGATAATTTATAGAGGAATATTCCTAACTATCGTAAGGATACAAATTAAAATTAATGCCTTAAAAACGACAGCCACACGGCAGTTGTGGAGCAAAAACGAAGATCGATTAGAGCTGATGGCACGACTGAGAGTTGTTTCTCGCGACGGAGCCGCGGGGCGCGCCAACATCCCCAACCCCAACCTCAAATCACCATCCTTTTCCCGCTAATGTGAAATTTATGATTCCCGTTTTCGTCGAAGACATTCGTTCGCGATTTGAACCGTCCATATCGGCCGATAGTTCGCACATAAACAACACTCTGTCACCTTTTTCCCGGATTTTTCACCCCTAATCTCACACGTTAGAAACTTATTAACATAAATTACACCATATGAACAATACCATCTTCAAACGAGCCTCGTCGAACGTTGCCAAACGTGGGATTATTTGATTACGTGGAATATATTGCGTTATAAACTGCCAACTCGAACAAAAATGCTTCGATAAATTTTTCATTTTATCGCCATTTTTCTTTTTTCAATAAAATCTAATAAAAAGACTTACACATTTAACTTTTCCGAATAAATATCTCGTTGCAAATGAAAATCTCTAATTAAAATAAAGTCCTTTAATATTCCTCCTTGGTCCATTTGCGTTGTAAAGAAATTTACATTTCAAAAAAAATTGATTAGACCAATATAGACCGTTTTATTTGTATAGCGTTTACGCGTATTATTCCAACTGCAAAAATTTACATACTAAATTTATTCCTTTAATAATTTGAATTTTATTCCATTTTTTCTTATTTTTCATCATAAAAATGTTGTAATGACTTAATTTTTTCGTTAAGGGTTTTATGGTTATGAATTAAATGAGTTCTAAAAAAAAAAAATACAAGACCAGCTAATTTTCTTCCAATTTTGCTTATGAAAAGGCTTGTATTTTTTGATTGACTTATGAAATATTCAAGATACAATAAAATTCAACATTCACCACTAAGAAGAAGGCAACATTTTTAAGTTACACATTACGAATAAATTTTTATTATAAAAATAAAATCATTAGAAAGGCCACATACTGTGAAAAATCAAATATGTTATTTTGTGTAGTAAAGGAATAGAAATTTAAATCTCCTAAAACAAAACTCAACTTAATTTTTTCTTGTTTCAACGTCATAATGAATAAAATTATTTCATCCATGCAAAAAAATTAAAAAAATAAAATTTAAAGCGAACGAAAAGATGATTTTTTTTCTCAAATCTTTTATACACAAATGATAAACATTCATAAAGCACTTAGACAAAAATCAACAATATTGTTTGAGAATGAGCTTTGTGAAGCATGAAAATTTTCTTCTGAGATAATAATTTTTCACACTCAAGGAAGTTCTATTGAATAGCATCTGCTTGGATTAATTTAATGATACGCACTTCCAAGACGTTTGCCTGTCTCTATAAATAAACTGTAATGTGCTTTTATTAAACTTAAAAAAATGGCAAAACGACGAAGCTGAAACATATCTATTGCGAGATAATTTTTGACAAAATTCAAACATCTGGGAGAAAATTTCCGAGAATCGCTCGGAAGTTGTAAGATGGGAAGCGCGAGAAGGTTTGTCATTAATTTTCTAGTAAAACAAAGTCTTGAAACCGATATGGCGAGTGTTTACATTGACTTTGTTGCCGGGTTATAATGAAGGGTCGTTAACAACGCCCGGCGTTTGCCGGAAAAATAAATTGCCCGATGTCAATGCGAGGCTTGATGTATTCTTTAGCGTCATTGTGACGTTAATGACTTTGATTCCTTAAAGTCTTTATAGCCATCGAATGACTACTCCTTTCTGTAAACTTTCCATTTTCTGCTTCTCATTCGGAAACACGAAATTCAAACGGCTCTGATATAGTCCACGTAATGAAACAAATAACAATTTATAGTCTACGGATTGATGTTATTTCGTTTAAGATTGAACTTTTATTTCCAATATCGACTTATTTTCCATGAAATGATGTTTTATTTCTCATATTTCCAAGATGTTTTTCATCGTTTACTGTCTCATTGCATCACAAATTACAGTTTAATTTTGATCAAATAAAAAACCCGTTACGTTATCAAAGTCGTAAAATTGAGCTTAATTCCAGATATATATCATTTTTATGAATGATAAAAACTGTTAAAGCTCTCTGTAATAAAGACATATTTATCTCTGATTCCAATGATTTATGCTTTGCCAAAATTTCTTCTCTTTGTTAAATAAATTTTAAATTATCAGTTAGTTGTTTTCGTCCCAAAAAAATTAAAACACAATTCTTTTGTAGACGATTTTTTCTTGACAATAAATTACATTTTATGTGCGTGCGTTTAACTATTTATTGGGCTTGAAAGCCTCTCGAGAGCTTTCAAGTTCGTTTAACTTTTCAAAGATGAACTGTGAGCTAGAAGTTTTTTTCAAAAACAACGAACTATTAAATTTAACTCTTATTCAATTTCTGTACTGATTACTTTAAAAATAAACATTAAAAAATTTCTTTGCCTCACAATCGACGATTTTTCTCACCAAATATGAAAAAAGTTTAAACTTATTCATTTTATTATTATTTTTGGAACATCATAGAATTGAAAGCCTTATGTATTTTCATGCTAAAACAAGATTTTAGAATTTAAAAGTTCAAATTTTCAACATTAATGTTTTCAAAACCATAATAAGATAATTTTATTATTATTTAATATTAAATATATTATATAACAATAAGATCCCGATAAAAAAAAATTGTAAAACCAAACAGATATTACTTACTTAATACATTTTCAAACTTATGAGCGTGTAAGGTGGGAGTGGTTGCCCACATTTATTTACATACATATATTTATTTACAATTACCAGCCAGCAATGGCCCCGTATAAATTAAATTGCTTAAGGTATATAATGTCGTTTTGTCAGAGCAGTTGCGAGAGGTATCACTGCATGTATCAATTCCATTTCCAGTCGTCACAAGCTTAATTTGATCAACAGGCACTTTTCATTAGTAATGAAAGTAACATTTAACTTTACGTTATTATAAGAAAAGAATAAATTTTGCTGCATAAAATGTTGTCAATTTTCTAAAGTTTTGTTGAATAGCCTAGGCAAAAGTTATCGATAAAGAGTTAGATTAAAATCGTTAAAAATAACATTTCATATTGTACCTACAGTTTATTCTATTTTTAGATCTAGAACTTAAAAAAATTACAACAGGGGATTGAATAATTTTTATCTCAATATATAGCATCATTTCTCGCCTATCGATCGATCCAAGAGTCGTTTGAAACTAAAACTCATCGCCATAAAAAGGCTGTTAAATTTTCCAAGTTGCTTAAACTCAAAAAAGGACGATAATTTTTCACTTGAACTTTTTTTTTTTTTGAGACGCAGCAAAAGTGAGCTAAAATTTCACATATTCTCAAGGGTGAAAAGGTCAAGTAGTTACAGCAAGAGACATTTTACGTATGTTTGTGTATGAATGAATGCGAATGTATTTGAATTTTAGATGTTACGTCCTCGTTGCCATTCGAAGTATTATAAATCTGAGAGTTAACTTTGCGACATTCAAAACGTTCAACCTAGATGCACTTTCGACATGCTTTATCAAACTGCACGTATACGGTGAGAAGAAAAAGTTTTTAAATTCAATAAAAAGAAGAAAAAATATGAAAAAGGGAGATAAATATTTAAATTTATAAGCTTGAATTTCAATTGGTTTAAATTATTGTTTCATGTTAATCCATATTAATAAATTAGTGGGAATTGTTTCCAAGTTCATGCTCCATATGTATATGTAATATCTATATTTTCATCAACAATATTCCTCAACAAGTATTCCCTCAGGGTCTCTATAATTTACTGGTTCGATATAAATTTGCGAATAACTATTGTTCGCATATAATCTATTTAAATTTCCATAAATGTAATAAAATTATACAAGGACAACATAATATTAATGTCTACTGAATTGTTAGCGAATACAATATGCTTTATTCCATTATTCTTAATGGGAACATAAACAGATGTAGTATCAAGGCAATCAACAAATCCAGAACGATTTTATATACTTACACACATACATAAAAAGGGAGCGAAAAAAGGGAAAGAATCACGACATAAAAGTAAAGCAAGTTCTTAGAAAACGTCTGATCCGAGCAGGTCATAAAGTCCGGCGTGGAGCCGATTGAAACGGGCAAGCGGTAAAAACGGGACCTCATTCCCGGTCAGTGAAAACATTGACACCACATATATGTGGAGACGTGCTAACACGATTGTTTCAAATAACGACTATTTTGATTTACGTCTGCGCCGTAAACTTTATCTTCGCACATCTGAGTAATTTTCTTCTTTGTGAATCATCATCGTTGGCATCATCTCCCGCAAAAACTTCGCCCGTTTGCCGATTTAACGGCGTTTTGTGGGTTGTTTATATGATACAGAACAAGCACAATGTGTCTACACATACATATTG
Organism: Sisyra nigra; assembly: GCA_958496155.1. Taxonomy (NCBI): domain Eukaryota; kingdom Metazoa; phylum Arthropoda; class Insecta; order Neuroptera; family Sisyridae; genus Sisyra; species Sisyra nigra. The sequence continues at coordinate 13,241,504 of OY292314.1, read as the reverse complement.
CAGAGGTTATAGAATATGTCTACATGTTACATGTGAATAATAAGCTCATCTTGCCGTTGGCAATGATTAGACGTATAAGAGACGAAACGAGACTTTTTTAGCGTAGGCGAAGTACAAAAACAGCCAGTCGCGTTATTATGCATGCCTCATAAACGAAATGTATTCGACTTGTGTGATTATTTGAGAACATCTACTTTCTTAATATATATAACTCAATTCTTTGATCAAATCCTTCACATCAACATTTTTATTTGACTCAGAGAAAAGTTATGGTTTGTTCGCGTTTATTTCAACCACAACTCAAGGCGCTTCCTAAATGAAATTGATGCTAATTTATGGACAAACATTACGAAAATAAATCAAACAAACTACTTACTACCTATATTATTAAAAGCTCAACTTTTTAAATTTCAAAAAATTGTTTGTCTGTAAAGTCGGTTTACGGACGATATTTGTACGTTATAACGTCATAAAGAAACATTGATGAAAAATTGCATACTCTTATGAATTGAATTGAATTATTATTACTGAATTATCATTATTTTGTATAGTTAAAACAAAGAAGGAGTTAATTGAAATTTAACAATTTTTTCAAAATGAAATCAGGCTGAAAATTATGAAGGAAATTAAATAAATCTTATTAAGTAAATTGTAGAAAAAATACAAAACACGTTGTATGGGATTCAACAATTATTGAATACGAGGCATAGCTTATTGTAAAAGTTCTTGATGAAACTCGCGTGGTGGCGTTCGAGTAGCAGAACTCTATCGTGCCTCTCTATCACTATTATCGCGATCTCGCTTGCACGTGCTAAATATTCATAATAATTATTATCAATAATAATAATTTGACATAAATATTTTTAAAACTGCACGGAAAAAATGTGTTGTAGATTTAAAAAAATTCCTTGTTAATTTTACAACATTAACTAGTATTATATAGGATGACACCGCGTGTGGTAACGTGTACCAGTTAAGTGTAATTAAAAAACTGTAGTATTATTTACAACACGAACTAGTAAAAATGACTCCATGATAATATAATATAGTTGAATTTTTCACACTTGCATTTATTTGTCAAAATTATTAGTCATGTTGTACGCGCCGTAGTGCGCCGCATGCGCACCATTAAAAATCTTAAAAATATAATTATAGAAAAAAGTAAAGATGGCTCTGATGTTTTTTTCTCAGCCTTTTTACAAGGTTTTACAACATAATGGAGTAAATTGTACATTGTATATAGTATTATATACACCAAAAATGGTAACGATTACAAATTTGTTAAAATTCGTGGCGTAACAGAAACTCCAAAATGTGTTAATTGTACAACACTCAGCAGTTGTAAAAGCTACATATATTTACTACACTATGGTAGTAAAAGATACTATACGTTAGAGCTGAATACAACACAGTGTGTTATCTGCTGTTACATTTGTGGTTATAGTGAACACAAAGTGCAGTAAAATAATTAATAGTTTAGTGTTGTAAATTTTACACCACTATTTTTTTCCGTGTGGTTAAAACATTGATTTTTAAAATTTCAAATACTATTTACAGTTTTAGCACATTTAATTTAAATAATTTGTTTAAATATAATCACGAACAACGATAGTCATATTATTCTTTATTTATTATTAGTCATATTATTCTTAAAATTACCTAATTAACTAAATTACCCTTATTACCTTTTTTGCTGCTGTTTTGAGAAAAACGGTTAATTTAGGTGCATACAAAATGGAATCAGACTGAAAATTATGAAGGAAATCAATTAAATCTTATTAAATAGTAGAAAAAAACAAAACACGTTGTCTCGGATTCAACAATAATATCGTGCCTTTCTATCACTTGTATCGCGTTTTCGCTTGCACGCACAGGCTCAAATGGAACGTGACACTTTTTCATGCATGCTACTCAGTGTTCATCAATTTATAAGACGTTCAATATATATAAATATAAATATCACGTCAAAAAATAAAATTTTTGGATGAATGAATAGAATTTGCCACTTGAATAATGTGGCTTCAAATAGTTAGAATTCAGTTTTCTTTGTTTAAAAATTTAAAGATTGGTAAGATCACATCCATTAATTGAATAACAATATAATTATAATCGTTCAATAGAATATAAAATGTGGCAATCGCAAAAGAGCGCGTCAATTATTTGCCGCTAATTTGAGACAAAAATCAAGTGTAACTTAACGCGTGATTTCACCGGAACAGTCCCTTAAATCATCCTCCACAAAGTATTAAACGTACAAATTACCAAATTAGCGCGAACATATTTTATTAAAGCACATTTATTTCCTTAGTCTCGGCCATATATTCCAACACATTCGTTCATCTGTCATCATTTTATTAACGACCCGATTTTTACTGGATATTTGCGATGGAGAGAAACGAAGGGATTTACGCCAACAGCAACTGCTCTCTGATTACATCTTAATGTTGTCTGCTAACATTCAATTATCCTCTTATTTATGTGACTTTTGATCGTTTTCGCGCTTTTATTATACCCGTATTTTTTCCTAATTACACGTTATTACCTCTGACATTTTATTTTCTCGAATCGAAAAAAGTAGCTAATTCAAAATTGAATTAAATACAATTATTTCATTCAGAGTTTTATTTTGACTTGATTCCTGTTTTAAGGATAATTAAACATGCTCTTGAGCCACACACGCAGAGAATAGAGGCGGAGAAAGCTCTTTTGATATGCAAGTGAAATTCTTGGAATTGGACGAATGAAAATCAAGTGATTATTACAGAAGAGTGACAGTCGTAAGAGTTGAAATAATAAGTAAGTAACAATTCGGAGTCTAAATTCAATTTAGCAAATGCACATTTAACGTGTGCTAGAAATAGTTATAGTAATTCGCATTTAAAATTCATGCTCTGTTATTTTAATGAGCATTGCATACTTATCTATGGCGCCATGCAAGTTTCAATTAATAAATTATATTCAAAACTGTAGAGCTGTAATTTCTACTTCAAACATACTTATGTACAGAAAATGCAATTAATTTAATAGTTTTCTACAGCAATATGAAGTTTCTATTTCTCTAAACGGCATTATTTGTTTGTAATTTATCGCATAAGCAACTTTATTTGTGAGAAAATTCACTCTATTTTATAAATAAATACGCAACCACTCGAAATTTAGTTAAATCTTGCGGAAATTTAGGAAAATACGTTTTACGTTGATTGAATGCGATTAGTGAGAGATCGTAATTAATCTAAAAAGGAAATAACATTTGATTCTAGGCCGAAAAAATTAGGTTCTACCGAAATGAAATTACGAAGTTTTTCCCCAAACAAAATTTTCTATTGATGTTAATTTTGTTCAACATATTTCTTTGAAATGAGGGAATATATCTATCATATAAACTTAAAATAAATTAATTAAAAAATATTATGGTGATTTTAAATTGATATGAATCAAGTTAAAATGAATCTTTAAAAAAGACGAGTAGTGAAAGATTTTATTCTTGAAATTCCACTAAAAAAATATTTAAGAAACCGTATTAATGCAAATTCATTTCACCTTTTAATGAGAGTTTTTCAGTAACGAAAAACTAACGTATAATTTTCTCCAAGCATTTTGTAGTTTAAATAGCATTATCAAAATTCAAAAATATGGTGCGTAAAATATGTTTTTCTCAAAAGTCTAGAGTATTAATTAAAGCGAAATTTCTTCGAGTTTTTCGCACAGTGGAGAGAAAATTTTATCTTTTACTTTAGACACTTTTGAATAATTAATATATTGCTTGCATAATTATGTGAAATTGTTCAGAAAAACTTGCATCTAATGCATAAATTTACTTTGCATTAAACTGAATCTACTTCTATACGACTGCTATTTAAAATAAGTTATTTTTAATTAATAAGCTACTTACGTACATAATTTATATGCAATTACCTATTTATAAGTTCAATAAAAATATTTATCAGGATTTTTTCGTTTTTTATGTAATATTTTAACAACAATAAATAATATTGTAAAGTTCGTGTAAATATAAAGCAAATTTTTTTCATGAAATAACATACAGAAGCACATAGCTCCCATTTATTTTGAAAAAATCGATTTACCTTCGTGAGGTAATGTTGGTTAAACTGGCGTTATTAGATTGACCTTATAAATAACATAAACCTTTTGTACAAGCTCAAGCTCAACAAGCTCAAGAGCCTGGCTAGTAATTTAGCGATAATTCAAGATAATAAGATTATCGAAATGCATTGATTAAACCTGATAAGCTCAATTGTTACATTATGATTGCATTCAGATTAGATTAACGCTTTCAAGTTGAAATTCTACGCAAAAAAACTAAACTAAAACTCTTTTATCAAATAAAAAGAAAAGGTTTATTTATTTTCATGGTGAATCAATCTCACTGAGATCTTAAGACAAGGTAAAATCTTCATTTCTCGAAAGTTTCTATTTGCTTCAGCTTTTTATTCGGAAAGAGATTTTCTCGGATAAAATTGGAATAAAGGAAAAATCAGTTTTGATTGGTTGAAACTCAAACGCAATAGATCCTGATAGATATTTCTCTTAATTACAATGGAAATGAAAATTAATTGTTTCACATCGACGTAAAGCACGTTAGAGAAACAATTATTAACGATCAAATATATCAATTAAACAGATTAAACGATATCGTGTGCCCATAAGACACAACCTGCTATCTGTTATGAATTATTATAATATAATTTAAGCAAAGCCTAACTTGATAGGACTAAGGCCCTCGTGGCCTTCTCGTTCCACCCGCTTTCAAGTATAGCTGTCTCACTCTTTGTGCTGCTTCACACAAATCAATTAAACAATAAAATATGCGACAAACAATATAATTTAAAACAGACGACCGGCTCCATATATACGAGTGGCAATCAGTAGATTCCTATCGGGAAAATCGTAAATGTAAATTCATTTATATAATGCTCCGTATAATTTTGAACAAAGCGTACATATTCATATAATTACGTAATGTAAATAAATTGGTCGCGCTAACTACACTAAATCCATCATCCGATACATTATTTCGGACCCTCATCATGAATATTAACCGATAAAACCAATGTTATTATTCGCCAGCCTCATTCATTTCATTGAATTTTTCTAATTTGAATTTCATACAGATATGATACACATATCGGAATTCGTTTCAGTAAATTTGAAAAATCGATTTTTTCGTGGAAAATCATTAGAGAGGAAAGTTCTGATAAAAGGTTTCGACAAAAGGTTCGAAGGGTTACATGTATTATTTGTTATCGATTTATTTGTACATTGAAACCTAATAACCTATCAAATTTAAAACAAATATATTTAAACCCTTCTCAAATTTAACAAACCATTGTAAAGTCATATGTAACTAGAAAGAAATAAGCAAGATATTTTGATAAGAATAAAACAAAAAACCTTAAAACTAACTAAAATTTTAAATGTGTTATGATCGTTTTTGAATTTTACGCGGGCGGTTTGATAAGTCCGTGACTTTTTACATTTTCCCCCTAGTTATTTTAAATGAACCCCGGTTCCTATCAGCTGCTACCGACAAATAGATAAAAATTAAATTTTTAAGAAGCTACGTCTCTTATTTTATGTTCGATAGCGATTGAAAGAAGAGAACCACGTTCATTTTATCGAAATGGAAAAAAGTGTATTTCATATGCTTATTAAGTTTTATTTTTTACAAAAAAAAAAAACATCACTGAAACCAAGAGAAAGCTTGACGGTGTTTAACGATGTTTAATTGCAATCCAGACGACTTGTTTTAGAGTAGTTTTATTACCGATGATTGAACATGGATACACCAGAATACACCAGGTCTATCGGCCAAAAAATCATGGCCACAGTCTTCAGAGATGTACGTGGTGTTATTCACGACGACTACCTTGTAAAACGATCACTGGCAAATACTATTTCAAACTTATGGAACCATTCGACAACGTTTTGAAGCAAAAACGGCCACATTTAGCGAATAAAAAAGTGCTGTTCCACCAGCACAATGCACGAGTCACCATGGCCAAAATCTACAAATTAGGCTACAAACTGCTTCCTCATCCAGCGTATTTTCTAGATTTAGCCCCCTGCGACTATTTCCTATTTCCAAACCTGAAAATATGGTTGGAGAATAAAAAAATTTGGTCGAATGAAGACATGCTCACTGAAACAAACGCGTATTTTGGTAGCTTTGGGGAAAAACTATTACTTGGAAACACAGGACTATAAAGTGTACCGAGCAAAAATTATTTAAAAGCTTAGTAAGCTTTAGCTTATTTAAAAAGTCACGGAATTATCAAACGACTCACATAATATGAAAAGGCTGATTTTTTAAACTCCTTTTTTGTCAATATTTCTGATGATGGTCTTACTTTAAGCTATTTAACGTTGAATTTTCTTCTATAATTTCGAAAATTTTCTGGTTTTGTTAATTTTAACCATGGTTGTTTTCAGAATTATTTAACTAACTTTAATCATTTCATAACTTTAGTTTCTTTGTGGATGCACACACTTAGACCTTACAATTAGTAGGTAACAAATAATTGGTTTTTTAAGTATAATAAATTTAATTGCTTAAGGAAATTTTTTAAATTATTCTAATGAACCTGTATCCTATAACTCAAGTTGGTGGTAGAAACTGGAAGTGATGAAGATCTCAGTCGAGATCGAAGAATCCTCCTAAATCTGAACTTGATTGCCAAGTACCTTTCTCGTTAACCGTCTTGTACCTTGATGGTTCAAAAGTGGTACAGTGGATTTGCGTGGTGGTGTAGTTTTTTAAATGAGGCTGTACCAATGGAAAATAGAGATTAACACCGAGAAGTCTGTTTATGTAACATTTACTATGAGAAAAACATTCCCACAACTAACTATAAATAACACCCTGATCCCAATGAACAATGAGGTGAAATACTTTGGAATGATACTTATAAAACTATACTTAATAAACGCAAAAATTAAAAGAATGTGGTGGCTCCTGAGAAAAGGATCTGGATTGTCATTAGGGTCAAAACTAAAGATCTATACGCACATAATAAACGCAATCTGGCTGTACGGAATAGAATTGTGGGGGTATGCTAAAGCATCCAGCATTAAAATGATGCAGACAATCTAGTTTCAAACACTCAAGATGCTGGTAGAAGCACCGTGGTACGTGCCGAACCAAACCGTTCATGAAGACTTACAAGTACCATTCCTACAGGAAGTAATCGCGAAAAGTTCTCGAAGTTACAGGGACCGGTGTGACAACCATCAAAATGCCCTGATAACGAACCTACAATCCGATCCGCTTACCAACAGAAGGCTGAAACGAACATGGCCCGACGACCTATAGTGGAGTTGACTAGGACAGCCCTCCATAACTGATGATCCTCATTGATTGACTGAAGATCACACATCAACGGACGTTATCCTACCTTATCCTACCAATCCAAACTCCTCCCTTACCCTACCTCTTATCCAATCCCAACTTTCTCCTCCACTTCCCCAACTCATAAGCCTATCCCAATCAATCCATCACTTTTACTAAATGCTCTAAGAGCAGATTGTACAAAATTCTAATTTTAAATAAAAATATAAAAAAAATCTATGTTTGATGAATGAATGAGTGATGAAACAAACAAAAAATTATCAAACGGATTTATCTGACAGAATATCTGTTACTAAGCCATTTACCACTCTACCAACAACTAGTGAAACAAACCATTGAAATACCCTTAACAATTTTAGCTATACACTGAATCAATCGTAACCATCCCAATCAAAAAATTTAAGTAAAAAAAAATATCGTTTCTTGATATATCTATATCTTTAAGCTGATTACATTTTAAGTTTTCAAACTTCTTATTTTATTAAGTTTTTTTCATTAAGATTATTGATTTTTAAATAGATATTGAATTTTATTTAATATTTGTTTTTAATTTTCAAACCAGATCAAACAATTTCTCAAGTTTGGATTTGTCTAAGTATGTCCAAGTAATTAAGCTGAGAATTCCTCAATCTCACCGCAAATTCTCGGTTTGAGTTTCAATATCGACTCCATCCAATGCATTTCTAATATTATTGCGGTTTTGTTATTATAACTGTCGTGTTTGAGCTTTGGTTTCGTACCGACATCAGCTCAAATAAGCCTCCGAAGAACAAACTTCATTAAACTGCAATATTCTTCAGTTCGATTTACAAACCCGACAATATAGCCGGCCTTTGCGTTAAAAAGATTGTCATTTATGCTCTATTAAACTGGCAATATTGAATTTTATTCGATGCAAACGGCTGATATTGTATGAATAAACGAAAAATATATAGTTTGTATCGTATAAATATTCAGTGTATTCACTTCATAAACAAAATGTGAGTGAAACAAAAGCTCTAGTCGATTGTGAAAGCACGAGTGGTTGAGTGTTACGTTAACTCGTGCATCTCAAATATCGCGAGCGAGTGCGATATTACATTTGAATCGAGAATATTTTTAATATCGTACTTCATACTTTTCAGCTATTGAATTGCAAGCTTGTGGATCAAACATGCCGATTACATATTACAATTTTTACAATAAAAAAAAATATTCGTCTATAAAACCACTTAATCTTCATTCACCGATAGCGTCGTTTAGATATTTAATATCATGAAGTATTTCATTTGTAACTAAAAGTTATATTCATTAATTTTTTCATTTGTTTTACGACAATTTATCGATTTTACATTAAGGTGATTTAATATTGTAATCGGTTAAATAAATAAGGGGTTCAACGTGAATATTTGTTCTTTATGATAAGTAATTAGACCGAGAGAACCACAAATTTGACAGATTCAACCGACGGTTAGATTTATAAGTTCAACACGACCTGGACCTCGGATCAACAATAATGTTATCCGCTGAAAATTCAACTTAAAATAATTTATTCCCTTGAAGGCTTCGCATGAATATCATTTCTTCTTGGCTTAATTAAATTTTTGAATCAAAACCAAACTAATATCGTTAAAATTATTTTTGTGACTCAGGAAAATGTAGAATTTTTCATTTAATAAATATAATTTTCAATGTTTTAGACTAAAAATAAAGGTATCAAGTAATTATTTTTTTTTTGGGGATAAAGTTTTTTGAATGAAATATAACTTAGTTTTGAAAGTATTCTACATTAGATTTGCATATTTATGAGTAAAATTTTGAAAAAAAAATGTTGTTATATTAAAACTTGCAAGTCTTAAAAAATACGTGAAATTTTTTCAGATCAGACTACGGTCGCAAAGGCATGAGATTCGCCGTGCAAAATCGCATATTTTATTCAGGACGACATGGCAAATTCCCAGCGTCTAGCGAATCGAAAATGATTCATAAATTCTTACTCGCATTACGTCTATGTCTAAATCGTATTTACGTCAGCATTGTAGTTGTTTGTTCATTATGCATTCCATTTCGAATTTAGACTAATTTACGTGAGAGTCTCTAACTATAAACACATCATAATTCTCGGTAGATAATTAATTAGTTATTATCATTCCCAGGTGTGAGGATAAATGTCTCTGTTATGGAAATTCTCTTATGCAAATGAAAATATATCATTGCTGATAAATAATTAATTAATTGTTAATACTAATTTAATTACAAACTTTAAACAAAACTCAAACCTCGTCATTCGCTACCACGCTCAAAGTGGTAATTCCATTGAAACTTTTTCATAGATTTTTTAAAGGCTTAATACCTACGAGATGGGTTTTGCTTTGAAATATGTTTTGTGTCATAATGAAGTCAAAGAGTGGCAAATAATGACACCTTAACGTCGAGATGAGAAAACAGGAATTGCTTGCCACGCAATTTGCGATGGTTATACATTTATCAAGTTAAACGAGAAACTAACGAACAAACTTAATTATTTTAATTAATCATTTTTGTGAGACTATTAAACATTTACGGATTTTGGAACTGGATATTAATTCTCGAACAAAGAAAAGCTCATTTTTCACACGTCGATTTCATGATTGTGATATTAACGTAAATAATTTAGGAACTTCAAAGCTGCGAAATTCTACTTGAAGTTTGATATTTTGAGTTGAAATTTTGAAAATAATATTTTATATGCGCCCGTTTTAGTTCTTTGATAAAAAGATAATGTAACAAATATACAATCTATCTTTAAACATAAATAGTCATTTTTTGGTGTTAAAAACTAAAAATGGAAAAAAATAAACACAGCAGAAGTTCATATTGTAAATTGGACTTATTCATTTTCTGTTAATATTATCAAACATAATGCATTTAATGATATATAGCGAAGATTTTTACACGACAATTTTCTTATAAGAATTACAAATCAATTTTGTCTTACGATATAGCTATATAAAATCAATCAACAGAAAATTAATTAAATAATAATTTAAGTCTTTGCATGCATCATCTACTCAAATATTTGAATGTGGATTCTTGAGTGGCATCCTACATATTTTTGTTGGCTATAACATCAATTTTTTTTGTAAATATTTGTTTATGAAACACTTTAAAATTACTCACAGTATCTCAAGAGACAAGAATTGCTGAATATATACACGAGGAAACATACAAAAAACACACAGACCAGGCAAATCATAGAAACTGTAGCTATTCAAAAAGTAAAAGGATAAGGCGTTGTCAGCAATGAATTGAACTTAACATTTTAATTTATAAATGAAAGTCAAAAACAAAGTTGTTTGAAAATTCAAGACATTAGTGAATTCTTAAAAGAAATACTTTATGCTGATAGTAGTATTCTTAATAAAGTAAAAAACAATATAAAGTTTAAAAAATACTTTACAAGTAAACTCAAATCTAGTAACATAAAAAAGGTACTTATACCTACATCCACTATAAAGGTAAAAAAGGAAGAAATCTTTGCATAAAAGAAATGCGCTTAGTGTTAGTTTAAAATAAAACGCCACCAGCTTGTGTTACCAGATATTTCGTATTTTTATGGGCACCTTCACATTTTACATTTGGACTGTTTATTTTGAAAGTGATGTAAGTCCTTATACTAGCATTGCGAAGAAAGAAAAAAATAATTTTTTGTGCACACCACAGGATTATTATGACGTTATAACACAATACAGAAAACAATTAATTCATGCGTAGAAGAAATAAAACGAGAGAATTTCGTTTCAACAAAAATTCTTTAAAACGCAATAAAAATAGATAACAAGAAACACTAATAGAGAAAAGGTACATTAGTTGCAAATACTATCACTATATACTGTTATATGTATACCATATGTGTTATATAATATACTGTTATATAAGACATCGATGAAGGACAAAAAATTTAAAACTGAAATTTATTACCTACACCTCTTGGAAGACAACTAAAATTTAAAAAAAATCGCTCTGACACATTTGTGCCAAGATGCCAGCTCTATTACTTACGTATAATATAAAGATATCAGGCAGTTATTCTCTTATAAACCTTTAGTACATCATGAATATTTCAAAACACTGCCACATGCACAGCATAAATAAATATAGGGTTTTCCAATAAGGACTTGACAACTTTTTTTCAAAAAAAAAAAATGAAAACTTTCCCACCTGATTTGAAAAGTGTCCAATTTGATTTTGTAAAATATCTAATTTGGAGTATAAAACCCATATTATAATATTGGAAATTAACTGGTGGAACAAAAAATGGAAAATAACACCCACAAGGTTACACAGAGTTCGCGACAGCATTTGGGATATGTTAAACCGACGATCGGATAAATGCCTGTTGATCAGATTAAGGATTGGACACATGGCCTCCTCTCATCGACACACTTTCACAAAAGCGTGAAAGTAAACTAGCAGTGATACATGCAATCAGTGAGTGCCTCTTTTAAGTGCTCAAATCAACCCCAGCGAACTAAAAAAGACCCTGATAAAAAGACAATGGATCTCGAGGACATTTAGAGCTCATTGAGGCTCTTGGATGTCCTGGAGGATGTAAAAGCTAACCCAGTCAACACAACAATTGTCGTTAGGACAGAAATATTGACGCGACAGTAAACAACTAGTGAAAAAAAATATTGAAAATTTGTATTGACAGGAATCTTTTGAAAATTATATTAATGAAAACGATACATCAATTAATTTTGAGAACCTCTGGTCTATAGTATTTAAATGACTTCAAAATATCTTTCATTACATTTGTAGTACCTACTTAAAGGTTTTGAAAAATATCAATTTTAAAGAAAAATACAATTTTGAAGCTTTCAATTTATAACACGCTTCTTCGTTAAATTTTCAATTTAACTAATTTTTCCATGTCACCGTTGCTAGTATTTGACGCGTCAAATAATAAATATTTTTAATGTGTAATAGAAAAAAAATATTGTAGGATTCAATCACCCACGCAATAAAATTCAAAAAGTTTTCACCACGACAAAAAGAAATTTTAATGAAAAACAAATGTTTGTTTTCTTCGAACGAATTATTGGTAAATATGTTTAATATCATCAAAGCTTTTTATCTCGACAAAAAATAAAAACATAATTTAAATTTTCAAATTATTATAATAAAGCCAAATGGTTTCCCTGTACTAAAACCCATGCTCCCGGCAATAATAATTAGTTGACAGGAAAATTAAAGGCTCGTGGTTTAGTAGACTAAATTCGTTTCTAGCAATGCAACGCTTTTAACGGTTTTCCGACCGCTTTACAACGGTCGAAAGCCCCCGACCGCAGCAGTAAAAACGATCGTATAGTTTTCCATTTCTTCCCTGTCTACATATCTAATTTCCGAGAGAATAATGCACGTAAAAGAGCTAGTTATTTATTATTTTAAGTTTTTTAAATTACCTCTATAAAATGTTAAATGGTCTGCTTGTTGAAAACAAGGATTATAGTTGCTATGAATAAATAAATTAGAAGAAACCTGTCTTGTTTGGCTTGCAAAAGTGAAATAATTATAAATATAAAGATTGTTGAAGAATGGTCGTCATTTGTGCTCATAAGCAGCATCTTTAAACGAACGAAAAGAGCAATCCCCCACAGGTTGAGTTTGTTGGGGGTGACTTTTAGTAAAGTTTAATTCGCGAACACCAGATGGCAATGAGATCAAAGTTTATTACACAAGTTCTCAACGGTGGAATGGGGTCGAACTGTAATAAAAAAAGCCAGTAAAAAGTTGCTTGGCTGAATTATTAGCTTTCTGTTTCTCTATTTTCAAACATTTGTATTCAACTGTTGCCCCTAATTCCCAATATGTTATTTTTTCCTCAAAACCACCACTACATTATTGATCATCTTTAATAACTTCCTACGTTTTGGTCTCTGTTTAAATTCACAACATTTTATTATCTCGAATTATTTATTTAGGTACCTCAAATTCGCTACTTTTGCAGCATTAATCTTTTCCATACAGATCAAATTTTTTTGCTTGCTCAAAGCGCGAAGCTTTTTAAAGTGATAGTTGAAATCACGCCTCTCTATTTCACATTCTCGTTTTAATGTTGTGTGAAACGTGTCTCGAATAAACTGGTCTAAACGCTCAAAATTAACTCTCATAAAAATGCAATGAGGCAACTTGCTAATTAACATATCTGCAAATAAATCATTAAGCTTAGTTTTTAACTTACCAAATAAAAATTCTAGAAGTTTATTCTAAAAATAAAACAAAACGAATGTGTAAGAAGAAGCTTTATGCAAAACATTATTATTTCAGTGACAACGATAAATTTTAAGAGGTTTTACCAAGTAAATGGTGAGATAAAAGCGCTTGTAGCTAAAATAAAATCAAAAGCAAAGTAAAAAGTGTCATTTTTTAAGACTGAGAGCAGTTTTAAAAAATAGAATTCAACGTTATAAAAATATATTTTCATATTGTTATCCATTGAACTTCATGATGAAATCTTTAAACTCAAAATATGATATAAAGTGAACGTTCTTTTAGATCATTTTTTTAAAATTTATCTTAAAATTAAAACAATCCAAATTTTTTGTTGACTCGTAAGTACTATATATCTTCAAACCTTAGGAAACTTTTAATTTGTGAAAACGTTTTTAAGAAAGTCAAATGCATTCAATAGGTTCAAAGGTAGTTTATCGATACGTTGTTCTCTAACTTCCTCTGTTCATCAAAACTTGTACCAAATACATAGAACATCAACTCAACGTTCAAATTCTCTATAAATCAGATATTCCTTGACAGTAATTAGCTAAAAGGATTCCGGTCACAAATGATCAAAATGTACTATGTTTAGTCAAAATTCAAAGGGAAAGGTGACATTCGAAAAATAATCTTTAAAACTAAATAAGGTTTTAAAGACTAAAAATATTCTCGTTGTTCATGAAATCAAACACGATGTTAATATTTAAAATCCTCAAATATCGACACCGATTTCAAGCAAAACAAATAGGCTCACAATAAAAATACAAATTTTCATATTACGGGAAAAAAGTCAATAATTATTAAAGAGCTTTTTGAGGGCTCCCCAAAAGGAAATATTGGTGAAACGGTTCCAACATCAAACGGTAAAGCTCGCCTCGAATTTCGTTGACCCTCAGACTTTTACTATAATACTCAACAAGTGGAACTAATGTGTGGGTTCGACAAAATAGGGGAATAAAAAGGGCGCAACGAACACAACATATCGACCACTCAAATGCTCTAGATTTACAAAGCAGTTATTAGAAATGAATTTAGATACTAAAATAATCATTTTTGTTGTACAAACTTTGTGATAAGCTTTTATTTTTCAAACGGATATATAATGGCATGTTCAAAAGCTCACTTGAAAGATTTTTTTTTGCTGAATTTTCTATCAATTGCGGAGATTTTTCTGCTTTTTTATCTTTGGTTCCTTTTTGAAATAAAAGCTTTTACAGAATTCAATTTTTTTCACAGAAAATTATAAACGTTGATTTTTAATAGAGACCATTCAATTAATAAAAATAATTCTCAATCAAAAATATAAGACAATAAATTAAAAAAAGTATCTAATAGACTAAAAAAAATTTTTGGTTATTAATTTAATTACTTAAAAGACAAGTGACTCATACTATTTTCTTAAGAAACTGCATGTAACTTTATAACTTAACTAAATGTCTTAATTTAATTGAAACTAAGTTACTGCAATATCTTTTGGTGATGGTATTCCAATTTGTAAACTAACCGAATTAAATTTTCTTTGCTTTATGATGCTCCTTGTTCTACTTCAACCCTCAATAATCTGTATATCAGTGGTTCTTAACCTTGTTGGAAGTACTGACCCCACCAGTTTCATTTGTACATTTGCCAAACCCTTCTTAATTATAAAAATAACTTTTTTTCAAATTCAAAGTAAATGTATAGGACCTATATCTCCATATACCTTATATAAGTCGGGTGTGTGTCTTGACCTCACCGAACCCCTGGGGTTCGATCGAACCCAGGTTGAGAACCACTGCTCCATATGTTTTCAATACAACTAAGATTTCGAGAACTTGCTGGCCATAAAATTGCTAACAGATAATGTTTGGCATCCAAGATTCAGTATAGACATCTTGCATTATGTTACTGAAAATGCCACTTGTTTGCAAATAATGCATAAGTTGTTTTTAAAAAAACGATTTAAACTCTTATTTTTACTTACAACAAAAATTTTTTGTAAGTCAAGTGGTTCTGGGTTTGATCTCCGTTGAATCCTAGACTTAAGATCCTAGATCTAAGTTAAAATTGTCCAACAGAAATTCTCTATGTTTTTAAAGTCGTGATATGACCTTAGATCAGGAGTCGGCAACCTATAACCAGGGCCACCAAGTGATCCGTTTGATAATTATAAGTGACTCACTTTAGTTCCGAAATGAAATTATAATAAGTAAACAAAATAAATAAAAGAATAAAAAAATTGTTTAAAAGCGTATTGTAATTATTTGCTTGATATAAATTATAAGGTTTGTTCCATACGTTGATGCTCAAACACTGCCAGAAAGACAAAGAGCAAGACATATTGACCAAGAGATAATAGTGACTGAAGAACTGTTTCAGCTACAACCGCTCGGCCACATAAGGTGTAGAGTATATCTATGTACGTAAGTTTTCGTGACCATCGCGTATATCGACACTGATTTGGAGGTGTTTAAGCAATGGTTAACCGGTTTGTAACTCAAGCGAACGTGTCACTTTATGTTCTTCACTCATTCTTCTTTCTTGGTCAATGTTGTCTTGTTCTTTGTCTGTTTGTCAGTGTTTGAACATCATCAGAAGGACAATAGGAACAAACCTATTATGCACACTGCTGCATACAGCGATTTAAAACACCAAAAAAAAATTTTTTCGGTTAGCTCTGAACTGACATAAAATTTTAAATAGGAGATATAATAAAATTCTAAATATTTTTTGATGAAAAAATACTAAAAAAATGCGCTTAATGTGATGAAAAATAAACCATTGTTTTAATTGTTTTTCAAAACCTAGATTTGTAAAAAATAATTCAGATGTAAGTAAATATATTTCACTTTCTCTCTTTCAAAACTTGACTTGAATACGTGAACAAGTAAAGTATAATGCGGTTTTATTAAAAAGTTTACAATAGATGTTAAAATTTAAATATTAAAGTAACAACATTTCATAGTTGTAATTTAAAGTTTATGTTTGTGTTCAGTGAGAGAGATATGAATATGCGGTGGATCCTCTAAAAGCATTGTTCGCAAATTGCAATGACTTGGGAAAGGGTGAAACAAAGGGGAAGAAATACGTAGTACGTTTGTTTTGTGCTACTTAGCTTTGCGTCCATCAGAGATTAGATGGAATTGATTGTGCGAGTCGGAATATAAACAATCCCAAAAGGGGCCACTCGTGGCTGAACGACGCTGTAGTTACATTTCGACTCAACTCAACTCGCGGTCGTTTCCAGAAATTGCCTCGATTGTGCTCGTA
This sequence comes from Sisyra nigra, assembly GCA_958496155.1. Lineage (NCBI taxonomy): Eukaryota > Metazoa > Arthropoda > Insecta > Neuroptera > Sisyridae > Sisyra > Sisyra nigra. The sequence goes on along the minus strand of OY292314.1, from coordinate 13,224,655 downwards.
ATTTGCACCAAGTCAAAATTGATGTTTACACATATGTAAGCGGGAATAAAACAGGATGAAACCGAGATGAGTTTAATGCGTCTATGTTGACGAACGAACGAGGCCAAAAACACAATGATTACAACAACCGAAATTAATTCCAACATTAAAATCAAAACTTTTTACTCCACTCGTCGTTTTTATACTTTTCAATAAAAGCTGAGAAATAGGGCACAAGTTAATTTACACGTGTTGTCCAGCACACCATTGGCTTACGCCAAGTATTATATTTGCTATTTTCGGAATAGTCATCAAATTACATTCTCGCTAGTTTTATCTCATAAACTTTACGAGATTACTTGAGACCAACAATTACTTCTCAGTTCGTTACTGAATTCCAAAAGAAAAACTAAACAAATATATTGGTATTTACTACGCTTACTTATTGTTGCACTAAACAAATTGGATTTTTTTATTGTTAATAAAAAACATGGTTAGTTTTTTTTTACTTCTTTTATTTAATAAAATACTTGCTCGTTGAATTAAATCTAATTCCTTTTTGAACTACCTCCCAATATATTTTATTAGAAACATCTTAAATTTAAAAGTATCACATTTATTTTAAATTAATTACATTTTATAATTGGATTTTTAGTTTATTTCAATCGTTCTAATTCAGATAGTATTTAAACATTACTTACAGAAATAATCATTCGATTTGTATTTTATAGATCAACATATCGCCTAATTAAAATATAAAAGTCTTTGTCATCCTCTTTATGTCGTGTCACTTCTAAGGATTTTCATAAGAAATGAATTCCGGTATCAAAAATTTTCAGTGAATATATTTCGTTTATTTTTGCTAAAGGTTACATTATCTCTTAAAAAAGATAGCTCAGAGTTATGAACGTCGCTCAAATGCTTCAAAGTTAGAAGAATAGCAAAAAAGCTAACACAATGAGCACAACAGTTGTAAACGCTTTAAAGAACGTACCTAGTCGATAGATTACTACTTTATCAGCAACAAAAATAAGAATACAATGAGTTATACGTTTAAAAATATATCTTTATATTTGTAAGCACAAGCTTATTGACTGATAGACGCTATAGCTTAATTATTGAAGATAAAAACTACATTTTTAAGTATTATTTTTGAGTTAATTGTGTTCTTTACTAAGGAAAGATTTTTCAAAATTCTAACCCTTTATCTAAGATTTAAACTTTTTAAAAGAAATGAGTTTTTTGTTCTCAAATAATTACTGTACTATCATTTTTTTCCGGGCGTTTTAAGTCGCTTTAACATCTCAGGCCATATTACGACTGTCAAAACAAAGAAAATTTCTGTTGGTCATGTAAATCTTAGATCTTAAATATCTAGGGATTCGACGGGGATCGAATCCAGTACCACTGACGCAAGTAGCGGAGAAAGCAAACGTCTCTAACCACTATTCAATCCCTTTGAATACAAAAAGACCTAAGTAATTTTTTACCTTTCTATTGCATATTAATTTTTCCCCTATCAAAAAATAAGAACAACTAAATTAAGCTCACCAATTTAAAAAATTTATCATTGTTAATTAATTGACTTAATGATTTACTATACCAAATATGATGGTGGTTTTAGTTCTTGGAACACCAATAATTAATAAAAGTAACATTTGTAAAGTATTGTAAAATTAAGTGCAATAAAAATGTTATTTATTTATATTTAAGTAATTGAGCCATAGTTTCATTTTTATAACGAAATTTTGAGGAGTTTGTCATAGAATTGTAAGGTGGGAGTGGTTACCCACATTTATTTACAAATATATATTTACAATTATAGTAAGCAGCACTGGCCCCGAACAAATTTAATTGCTTAAGCCTTAAGGTATATAACGTCGTTTCGTCAGGGCAATTGTGAGAAGTATTCTTGCATGTTCGAATTCCATTTCTAGTCGCCATGATTAAGTTGATTTCTTTCTTGATTCTTGAGTTCTTTTTTTTTTTGTCAAATTTAACGTGAACGATGTCACAGGTACCCGCTAGTTTTCTTATAAATTGAGTTGAAAATAATTTTTTTTTATTTATATTACTCATATATTAAATTACTTTATCATTTTTGTTTTACATAAAATTCTTTTAAAATATACTTATTTAATTAATAAATATATTTATTTGAGAGTATCAAGGAATATCTTGTACTAGAGGTCGCCCAGTGGTCGAAATTCGACCATAATTCGTTACAATTTTTACATACCTAAGGGTACACTTCACTTGTAACTGCCTCAAAAACTTTAGTTACTAAGCTAACTACAGCAGATAATGAATTGCATTTGCGAATGTTTGGAAAATAATTTCTTGACTAATTTTTTCTTCAAGGTTCATTTAAAGAAAGTGCATCATATAATGATTGAAAATATTTATTTTAAGTTAAGGAAGGAAATAGTTGTAGAGGTTTCAAAATATTTATTTTTTTTTCTTCCATAAATCTTTTACAAAATTATTTCAGAATATTATCTAAAAATTTCAAAACTAAATATCAATTCGTTCATATCATACATGTTTTGAGGTCCCCTGAGTCCAAAAAAGTAGTTTTTAGAAACATGTCTGTGTGTGTGACAGCCATATCGTATCGAACGCTTTTCCGAATTTCACCAAACTTGGAAATTTTCCTTCATATTATATCTTGTTTTGCCGTGAAGCTTTTAGTTGAAATCGGTTAACCGAAAGCTCCAATTTATTCTCGGAGTTTTTGAGTTTTTTCAAATTTTTTCGAAAACGGTTGCAAAGATTTTCTTTAGGCTTATGATAGTTCTTAGACTTATTAATGGCTAAAACTTTTATTTGAAACTTTTTCTTGGGAAAATTCGATTAAGGACGGTTCTTGGGTGAAGGTTGGGAATTCATAAATACATATATGTTGTATACTTGTATGCATATAGTTCTGCTATGTATAGTTATAAGGTGCTTATATATTTCTTTTAACCAACAGCGAGTTTCATAAATGAAAGTAAAAGAAAGTACTGTGACGCCACGCAGCAGATATTTTTCTTTTTATAACGTTGTATGTTAATTCAAATTACAGTATTCTGAAATATTTTTTAGACAAACAAAATAAAATATGTCTATGAAATATCAGAAGTAATTTCAAGTGAGTTTCCTACGTTCAAAAGTAAAACAAAAGTACCTTTATGTTAAGATTTTTTCATTTAAAAGCCAAAGATAAAAAAATGGAAATAGGCTGCATAAGTCCTGTTTAAAACTTTGAATTAAGCTAAGCTTTTTTTTCAAATAGTACCTAGCTACCTAAATTAATTTTTTGTGTAATTTATTTGAATGATTTTGCCAAAAGAATATAGTATGAATTATTTATACGTTATATAATAATCAAGAAACACCTGATGAAGACCAAATAAAATGGTTGAACCGTTGTGTATTTGAAGTTATACGTATCTTTTAAATATATTTTTAATAATATTACTCAATAATCAAATAATCGGTTAAATTTGTTTCCTTCAATTTCAATAATTACAATTTCAAAATTTAAATTCCTCTCACAATATTTTGTTTAAATAATGACATTTGGAATATGGTTGAAGTCTGTGGTCAAACTGAACAACTGAGATTTAAAAATCTACATATTTGTGTGTATTGTGTGTCTGTGTGTGTCAAACGCGTGGTCGTGTCTGTGACGTCTTTTTTCATTAATTTAAGGTATTTTGAAGCATTATTATAAAAAAATATTATCTCAAAACGCAACTTCCTCATATAAACTTCAATTGTGCCAAATTTCATACTCCTTCGTTCGTATAATATTCGGTAAAAGGGGTTTAAAATTTTTGCTTCACGTATTAATATATAGATATATAAGGGTCTGGTTCTTCCAAACTTTAAAATGAAAAAAAAAAATATTTATATAAACAAAACTAAATACACAACCATAACGGGTCTTGTATCACTGAAAAGCTTCAGTCTCACAAAATAGTGAATATTATGACTTATCTATTTGAGTTAATTTTTTTAACTTTTGGATTTTTTAATTTAATAACAGTATTAGAGCATTGAAACCAAATGTAATTGCTTTAAAAGTTTTGAGCTTATATTAATTTATCCTTTTTAAGATGCTAATAACTAATATTTGCTAGTAAAAACTAGTTATTTGAAATTAAAAGTTTATACTATTAAGTTTTATTTGTGTTCCTGTCAAATATTTTTTATTTAATATAATAATTTAAAAAATTAAAAACGAATAGTAACAGTTACAGGACAAAATCTTTCAGGTACGGTTGTTTTGGTACTTTTGAAAAAAAAACAAATACGAGTACAAAACAATAATTTGAAGTTGAACTACCTAACTGAATTTTGAATACCATTAACTGGAACTTTCTATCCTCTTAACAAATGTAATATTTGGTTTAACCTGGAATCGGATTGTCAGCAAAGTTTCGTTGTCTAATTGACTTAACATTTTGTACACACACAAAAACCAAGTTGTAATGCTATTTTGTCGAATTAATGGTTTAACTCAATGATTTAGATTACATGTGGATAATGCTGAGAGACCAAACAAGTAAGCTTGTTAAAGGAGAAGACAAATTTTAAAATTGTATATTTTATAATGAAGAATTTCTATGCGAAGCTTTGTAACAATTTAAGTTTCTTACTGTCTGGAAATTTAAGTATTTCTTACTTAAAAATTTATAAAATCTATAGATAATAAGATAATTTATAAATAGATTAATGCAAATTTTGGGTAAATCAAATGATTAAATCTTCACGTGAAAGGTTTTCAAATGAAGAAGTTAAAATTAGTTTAACTTTGAAATGACCCAAAAATCTAATAACATTAAAATTAATATTCATGTCGATGTCACAAAACCGAAAACCAGCCATAAATCATTCGAACCCCATATTTTTCGTTTCGCTTAACCTTCATCGCTTTTAGTTTACTCAATACCTGGCTATTATCAAACAATTTCTCACGCTCGGCTCAGACAAATTAATTTCACCGGTGCTAAGACGTCGTGTCTTCATTCACCGTCGACATATTTACTTTTTGCACACACTTCGAAGATTAATATTTTCTTATTATATTCGTGACTCCCATTAACCCCATCAAACTCTAAATAACAAGTTAATTTCGCTAAATTTCTCACTCAATTTAATAATTGATTTAGCCAAATTGAAATTTATAGTTTCATTATCAAATATAATAATTCTGCGGTTGTTTTTTTGTTGGTTGCTTTGCTCGAGTTTGTTTGATAATAACGAGCTAAGGGGTTTTCACTGTGGTCGTTATACGTTAAGCTTTATTCTCTCACCGAAATGTTGTTGTACTGTTGTACTTTTTAATTCTAAAGGAAAAAATGCTCGCTTTTCTCAATAAACAGTTACTTCATTCAGGCAGTACACAATAGTCCGCAACGAATAAGAAAACTGAACAATGAAAAAGAATTAAAACATTAAAAAAAATACTATATTACATTTCTATAGAGTCGAAGGGAATTCAACAGCAAATACTCTTTCTATAAATAGTAATTCAACGTAGCTCTTTTCGTAAACTGTTTCTATAAAAATAAAAACATGTTATAAAACGGAACGACATTTTATTTGCGTTTTATCCGTGAAATCTAATTTAATATCTCAAATGGAAACATTTTTTTTCTTCGCATGGAATTTATTCATTGATACAAATGCCATCTGATTGAAAGCTAAATGCTTTTATGAAAGCTATTTTTAAATATGATGCGATTGTTTTGTGAAAATCGGATTAGAGGCAATTATTTAAAACAAATATTTTATTCGAGGAAATGTTGAAAATGTTTACCTCGTTTTATCAAACAAGACCGAGTTTTTCAGTGCTACGAGGGCTTATTATCCTTTTTTCCTTGTTTGCGTTTTATCCCTTTTTTATAGTCTTGTAAATTTGATTAAACAGCCCATTGAATTTTACTAGTTTAACTATTCTCACGTAAAAGAATTGCTCTTAAAAGTAGACGTTCGCAGACTGAAAATTTGATTGTGTTGTAAGAAATTAGAGCAAAATTCAACTTAGAGATGGTGTATAGTTGAAAAGAATTCTACTTACTTCAATTTTTAGATCGTCATTTTCTCGTATAGATTTTTTTTAATTAAAACCATTTTTTTAAACCATATTTTTCATTTAACAACTTCTGAAAATAATTTAAGAACATAAAAAAATTAACGGTTTAGGTTGCCGAAGAACAAAATGGACAACAAAAATTAAATAAAGTATAATTTAAAAGGTGCTAGTTTCGATGGATTTTAACGCTTTATTTGATACATTTATTAGTTGTTATTTAATATCATATTTCATAGAAGATACTTTTACGATCGCGTCATATCGATTTTATATTTAGTTTGTTCCTTCCAGTTTGTTCGCAAGTTGAGCGTGTAATATTTTGTAAGCAACTAAAGTGCCATGTTTCTGCAAACTTTCAATACCAATCTGTTGAAAATAAAAAGACGTTCGCCAATCCATTTTTCGCCATCAACACCCCTCAGCAGCACACTGTGCCACATTGTCCTTTTCTCGACCAACTTTATATATGTACATATAGATATCTATTTGAAAACAACTCTTGTTCAATTACAAGCGCAAAATGCGATCCGAGTAAAACCCCTTAAAGTTTGCATTAAAACGGATTAAAAAGAAGCTCTCTTTTAATAACATTCGTACGCTGTATTAAAATAAATATGACATTTTTGATTACAAAGTCAAAATTGAAAGTATTAACTGTAATTAAATTTTCCAACGAATCTGATGTTGAACTTATTTTAATCTCTTTATAATAATGTTAAGTACGAGTTAATGAGCGGAAACTAATTTAATTAATCATTACAGTTTCATATCTGCTGGAAAAATACATTTTCACCCTTTCAACAAATACGCATTTAATGTTAGACTTGAAAAGTTATTATTGAAATGAATGGCATGTAGATTTGAGATAACATTTTTAGGCTTTTAGACACACATCATATCATACAAATCTATTAAACTTTGCGTTCCTCCAATGTGGAATTTTCAAAGATCAACCCTGATAATAATTATCATTTTAATTTAATTTAATTACATCTAGAAAATAGCTAATATTTACGTCAAAATAAGACCGTACTTCTACTGTGAGTTTCTTACAGACGAAATTCGGAAAGTTTTCTCCATAAAATATTAATTCAAAGTTTTATTTTTGGAAATGTTCGAGGCGACAACCCTTTTTTATTATAATTAAATAATGTTACTTAATTCAATAAGACTCTCCAAAACATATCATTTGGGAAAATTTGTTTATTTAACTTAATAATTATTTGAATTTGTCTAGATCAACCCTTGGCAATCCACAGTGAAAGCTCGCTCGAAACGTAAACGTGGTATTGAGTTTTATTAATTAAAGTATCGCGTGATATAACACCTTTGACACCCCAACATCAATGCGGGTATTAAGGAGAGAATGCGACATTACCACGAAAGTACCATCATCTATAGACTCAAGGTTTATTACTTATTTAATTAAATGGTAATAAATTTAATAACGCCCTTTTATCGTTGTTTACTTTTTGATACAACTGAAGAATTAATCATTTGTTGAAATCGTAAAGAAAAAATTGATTCACATTAAAGATGTTTTCTTTTTTTTAACGTGAAAATTATTGGTGGTTCAAGGGTGAATATTTCGTGTTGGGTCATTATTTTTAAGACCATTAGCTTTCTTATATATAAATAAATTCTAAGATATTATAAATGTTTACTTTTTATCATTAATTCAATTAAGAACCATTAGTAAGACTTAAAACAGACAAACATTAATCTTTTCAGTGTTATTTTTTAGTATTCTGCCACAATTTTTTTCATATATGTCATACTACCAATCCAAACATAAATCCACTTATTTATTAGAAGATATTCTTATCGACATTGTAGGCCTTAAAATCTTCTTTAAATCTTTTTTGTTGTTGTTGGTTTAGTTTGCTATAATCACTTAGGTCATTAGCGATTGGCGAATCTAAAAAAAAAGAAATGGTTTTTTTAAGATTTGATTTGAGGATTATTGGTGTAGGTATGTGATGATAATCTATTCACAGCACTACTAACAATTAGTGACCTACTTATCCTACAATCTATATATAAACAAAATTGATGAGAGTGTGAATGTGTTTCTATAAGAACACTAGCTGAACTCATATTGCTAGGATTGATATCAAGTGAATAGAAAATGGCTTTTTTTCAATAAGAACTTAAAAGCTTTAGTTCAAACAACATTGTTAGAGTTCTAGCAGTTATCAGTTCTTCTTGATACGATTGCCACTCTTTCAAGCTTAATAGCTTAATTATATTTATAATGAATCATTTTTATCGACTAAATCAACCTAACATTAAAATAATTGACGCAAACAGATGACAATACTATTGGTACATAATTTAAATATAAGGTATAATCAAAGACCTGAAACTATCTGACCCCAACCATAAAACCCTTAATAGCTACCAACAACAAGAAACTAAAAACTATGTTAATAGTTTTCTCCAGTATTTCGATACCATTGGCCTTTGGAAACATCAACCAGGAGTCTAACACTCAATGTATTTATCTTATTATTTTATTTGAGTTGAGGGATAATTTAAACTACCAAAATTATACAATATCTCATTACAATGGCACTTACAGCATCAACATAATTTAAACGATTCTATTTGGTTCTTATTATAAATATCTGAAATAAAGTAGACAATTAACATATCCAAACTCGGATAGTACCAAAACAAGTCAAAATAAGTCAATTAAGCCTATATTGGGAACACAGAGTGTTAGCTCCTGATATCAATTGTCTATTTAAGATATTTATTTTAAAATCGAATTGGCATCGTGTAAATTAAATTGGCTAAAGTAAGATTTTATTTGATTTGCTTCTTAGAATCAACAAAAGGATAAAATAAATACGTAGATTATCAAACTCTGCTTAAAGTAATGCTTTGAGAAATAATTATAAATGAAAAAAAAAAAATTAAAACCTTATACACATTTGCACATTTAGGAAAATAAAGCTCATTATGAAATAGATCAATATTTAACCTTGGAATGCCACGGAATAATTCTAGTATGTAAAGGGCGCCGGAAATCGAAAAACTTTGGCAACCACTGCTCTAGTCTCTAGTTCATAATCTCTACATTATTATCTGGTTTGAACGTTTAAATAGAAGAGGATAACCAAGCTCACATTACGTAAATAATTTGTTCAAAAATATCAAAAATTCAACAACCATAGACGAAGCATTTAAATCACAAGAAATATAAAAATCCAACTTAAAATCTATCAAACTCTTTGAAATAAGAGAATACCAAGGTAAAAAAATAACGATTAGTTTTTATGTATACTAAAATATTTGTTTCCCTATTTAATTTATTACCCTAAATAGTCCTAAATGTCATAAAAATAACTTTTAAGTGTAGCTCTATCTCAAATAAGCAACAAACGAATTAACGCAAAACATATATTGAGTTAACTTAGTTACAAATAATAAGTTTAATAGTTGTAAAATCAAATTAGATTTCTTCGTATTTGATTCAACAACTTTAATTCCCTTACCAATTAAAATATAAACCATTTCTAAAGTTACGGCTATAATTTGTCACTGCATTTCAATGATTATATAAACTGCATATAAAACTAGGAGTATTGATATGTAAATTTAGTAAATGATCTAATTTGTGCATTAAATCAAATAATATTTCGTGTATCATAAATCTTGCCATATTTACATTTCAAATATTTGGAACAGTTTCAATATCTCAACTACAGTAAGTCATATTTTAAGTTGGTAGGTACCATTTAATTGGCGAAAAATTGAGTTACGTTTCTATGCTGTATTTTTGACCTTAGATTAAAGAGACTTGACAATATTGCAATAACAGTGATAATATCACAATATGATACCATGTGAGTTTTGTTTGCTAAATTTACACACCGTCACAGAGATAGCTAGAGGTAAGAAATTCTGTGTCAAATTCAATTAAATATTATCGACTCAGACGTAATTCACGATATGAGGACATAACTTGAGTTTGTGTTGAAATTAATTAAACTAATTAAATTAGACTCAACAGCTATCGTTCTTCAAATGGTTTTGCCTCATGTATTGAATATTTAACAGGTGAACGACGTTTCATTCCACGTCAAGAACTTACTCAATGCCTAAAGCAATGCGGCGCATTTGAAGCCCACAAATTTTGACAACCCTTTCACATGTATTTCTATTTAAATTATTATATCATGTTTAATCTTTGGAAAAGTATACTCAACCCCATATAAATCATTCCACCGACAAAAAAAATTGTGGTTTGTTTAAAGTTTAATTTCTTTCAAAATAAAAGCTTTCGTATGGTATAATTTTTATCTGGTAATATTTAAATGAGAACTAAAAAGCTTTGTTTGATTTGGAGTGAACAAAACAATATAATCGAAAAACTCGCCGTTTGATCGCTAGAGACGTATCAAAAAACTGCATTGATGCATATGCAGCATGTGCAAGGTTCATTAAAACAAACCTCTCGTTGTTTTCTGCTCCATAATGAACAACTAGAGAGCAGATATAAAATGAATACTCCCTCATAGGAGGGACTCCATACTATAGGATTATTGCCTTTCTGGTTGGCAGATTTTGTCAACGAAACTGAAGAGAAAAAAACTAAATTGTCGCTAAATTATTCACGTTAGTAATCAACATCATTCAAACGTTAGTGATGTTGACATGGTCCGAGTCTCCTCCTCTGCTCACATAATACTTCCTTAATCTTCTTCATACAAAGACATCCATTTCTCAATTACTATTGCGCTTTCAACTCGCTCCACATATCCAAGAAAATAGAACAGAATTCTATCACACTATTTATTCTTGGCGTCTTTCACCATTCAGCTATATTTTTTGAACTTAACACACCAAAGCTCATCACGACTCGAGTTTATTGTATGGAATAATTTAAAATTCATTTAATTTCAAAATTAAATGTAGAATTATAATTAGGAGAGTTATTAACGCAATTGTTTATATAAGCGTCAGTTTTGCTAGTTTCCAGTACGGATAAGATAAAATGGAATTAGTAATTCATTTAAATCGGAAGATAATATTGTTTTGCTTTCGTATAATTTAAACTCATTCATCAAGCTAGGAAACTTCCGTTTACTTCACCAAGGAAATTGGGTAAAATTTCTTGGATTTTCTTGACCCTTATAATTTGGCATGATCAAATATTTATACTTAAAAATCACTTAAATTTGAATTTTGAAAATATTTTTTTTACTTGATCGTGTAAGTTATTTTGAACTAAAATATTTTGAATTTTGAAATATTTTTTTTTTATATTGTATATGTGATGTGTCGCGTGTAATGTCAACAAGTACAGAGAAATTGTATTGATGCAATTCTTAAAGAAACTGTTAAGCGCCGTTGTGGCTATCTTGCATCAGCAAACATCGCATCGGTGTGCCTTCAATGCTACTGGCATACGTCTTTTGAACATTGAATATTGTTGCCATTTGTTGGGGAAAAAACGCAGTTGCTTTGAGGCGCAAAACTTATCTGAGTTTGTCATCGGCGGAGATTTTAAATTAGTCGTTAGCTTGTTAAAACTAAGAAGCTAGATGAGAGACAAGATAACGATCAACTTTGAAGAGTCTTTAATGAAGTTCTGGAAAAACAGTCTTTTGCAAAGAATTTTTCATTTGATAATATGAATTTGAAAGCTGGTAACTTTTAACAAGTTTACTTAGAGGAATCGAGAAGTGGTTATTTCAAAGTTCAAATTCGATCTATTTTTCTTCTATCTTATTAATACCAAAATAGATGAAAATCTATTTTTATCCACGAATAAAAATATAATATTAAAAACTTGTTCTAAAAAAAAACTGCTCAAACAGAAATAAAGCTTATATATAAGCAACTAGTGTGTCAGTTTGTCGCCGATATTGGTTATTGGTTACTTGCGTAACAGTGCCAGCCAATGGAGTGAAGTTGCCACGGAATTCAAATACATAGTCCATATACACTGATGCCATGCATGCAGTTATCATTATTAAATTTAATTTTTATAACAATTATAAATAATTATAAGATTGTTTATTAACCACAATTCATAATATCTAGAACAGAAGTCAATTCTGTTGACTGCCGAGTTTTGCTATAGTTATTATATAACAGGTATAAATGAACTTTGAGTTTAGATTTTTTGTTATTGTTTTTAGTGTTCTACTAAATTCTTCAATTAAAGTAAAAGCTATTTCACTAAAAATTCTTTTGCTTTTTTAATTACCAAAATTATAACAACATTTGTCTTTTTCTCACCTATTTTTTTATCTCAACGTTCAACAGTCTTAAGGTTTAAATTTAGATCATTTTATATTTTGAAGAAATGACCTGAAAACAAAATTTTCATGTAAAAACAAAGATAAATTTTTTTCCAACATTTATGGAAATATTAACTATCTCGTATGAACCTCTAGAGTCTAGATACTTATATATAACTAGCTGGTCCCCGCCCACGTCGCTGAGCGTATCTAAATTATACTGATTGAATAATGGAAACTTTCATCCCATCAACAAAAAGAGACAGATAGATATTTCTAGATCTTTGATTCATAGAAAGTTCATGAAAATCAGATAAACTACTTTTCTAGGAAGATATTCTATATAGCTATCTAGAAAAGCTATCTTATTGGTTCTATACGTTTTTATGAATATTATAAAATGCTTATACTTGTGTTCTTTAAATAGCAATTCAATTCGAAAATGTTGAATGTATTATATATTAAACTGAGTTTTTCACCAAGTTCAAATTTTTCAATAGTAATTTAACACGTTTATTTTTGAACATTATAGACATTTAAAAATTAACAACGAAAGAAGTTTCAATGTTTCAAAAATTTTCATTATTAATTTACCGATGTTATCGGATGGTAAATTAAAAATCATATTTTGCTGTAGAAATTGTAATTTTTATTTAAACTTTTTTGGAATGATTGTGTTAAAACGCTATTTCATGAACTTTAGGGATAGCTTTTTTAAAAAACACGATTCCTGCAGTAGGATAAGTACAATTGTTATGCTATCTTCTGAGAATCGTGCATTATTCTAACATACGAATTAATAATCTATATTTTTCTCTGACCTTTCAACTACCCTATTGCAAAAAATCATGTAAATCTTTTGCTCTATGACAAACAAAAACATATCTATCCCACGGGAGTAGTACATTTTTCCTGAATAAAAAAGAGATCAGGCCTTCTTGAGGATAATGTGCTAGAACTCTATTTCACGTACTTTAACGAAATTTCTATTAAATACACGATTCCTGTAAGATACAATTGCCTTGTTATCCCACGGGAAGAGTACAATTATGTCGATTTTTTGCACTATGAAAACTCTCATTGCTTGTCAAGCAATGCATCACGCACCGGCGCTATCTACTTAAAATATTGGTTTGTAGTACATGCTATGTATCATCAGAGATGGCGCTGTATGTAAAAAAAGATTTTCCCGCTTTTCTGTTTAAATTTTTCCTGAATTTTCATTTCTATAAACCTCACACAGTCCGAGACCTTTCCAAAGAATGCAAAACCGTGGAAATCGGTTTGTGCGTTCTGGAGTTATAGCGTCAGGAAGGAAAACCCGACTTATTTTTATATAATAGATATCTCAATTATAACATAGATTGTATCCCAATTATGTTACAATTGCATCAAATATTGGTGCAAACGTTTCTCTTGTTTTCATAAATAAGTGTTAGTATCTATTATCTTTAGATTTGTTTAAGTGAAAAAAATGTTTGGATCCTGAAGAACATTATAGAGATTGTTGATTTGCTCTTCACAAAAATAGTTTTAATGAGGTTTTTTTAGTTCCTATCATGTTTCAAAAAAGTTTAAATTCGTTTCCAAAGCAAATTTCTTGTCTCTGATCCTAAAACATTTGCCAAAAGAATACTTAGAATATTATACTTAATTATCTTTCTTATAATTTGCTACCTTAAAACGATGTAATAAATGTTAAATTTAGCTTAAAAGTGGTTTTGGTTTAGATAAATAGATAAAGAAAATTATTTTATGTTGATATGTGAATAAAAGTTGAGTTTCGAAAAGATTTGATCATTCTTATTTAAGGAAATTTGTCTAAAATAATGCAATTTCTGTGGCATTATTTTAGTAAAAAGTTTACCCAAATCCAAAGCTGTGAAGTATTTTGAAGTCTACTTGGATACCAGGGTAAGCTGGCATAGACACATAACAAAAAAATTACAGTTGCGCACGCTAGGATAACCAAGTTTTATCCAATAATGAATAGAAAATCTTCATTTAGAGTCGAATGTGCTATACTACTGTACAAAAGCTTGGTTAGACCTGTGCTGCTGTATGCTAGCCTGGGCAGTCTGGGCAGTAGCGGCATAATCAAAAATAAAAAGACTCCAAGCACTACAGAACAAGATAGCTACAAGGGCTTCACGGCTCGTACAAAACAACCAGTTGCACAGAAAATACGATATCCCAACAATTTGCGACACCTTGAAAAACCTATAGGACAATTTAAAATTGCCCTTTTTCAAAGAGTTGTGAAGCTCAGGAAAACATAAATGATAACAAAGTATAAGGGTTGTACACCCATATTGTGGACATAAAGAGAACGAAACGAACAAGCCTGTGTATGACTACTGCTGATCCGGACAGGACAATACATTTTGATAAAAAAAAAAGTAAAAAGTTTATTTTTTTGATTTATTTAAGGTCACATCTAACTACTATAGTCATTAGCGACCATCGAATCTGAAAACCCATGAAAAACATCTTAGGCTTTCATTGGGATTCGAACCCAGGACCACTGGCATATAAGGCAACTATCTAGTCCACCAAGCCACTAAGTGATCTAGTAAAAAGTTTAAAATTATTATAATTCTGGATATAATACTTATAATAAAAATAAGAATCTAAAGACTCAAAACTATGTTTTCGATTTAATTCAAACTTTGGGGTTCCATTATTAACTCATATTTATTTGACAGCTTTTTTCAAATCAAACTTTTGTTTCATTTAAATTATTTAAATACAAACTCTGCACTTACTTACATTTATCCAAGGGTCAAAGAAAGTAATTAAATATTCATTTAACTTTTGAAATTAAATGAAGTAAGCATTTTTAATTAGTGAATGAACCATAAAGGTGAAAATACTTCATACAACACTAAAAAGTGTGTTTATAATGATATAATTTAAAATAATTATGGCTCATTAAAGGCGCTAAATGCGACTACAAATGTAGCGAGCAAACTTTTTGCTCGTTATTTCCCTATTGTAATTAATAATTACAATTGCACTTGCAATCGTGTTAACAGCTGAATTCTTGTGAGGGATGTAAAGATAAATATTCGTTTTTAACTATGAATTTTGTTTTGAAATTTTTTGATTGTTTCAATTATTAAGTATGAAAATTTTTGTGAATGTTTATTAATCTTGTTTGGGATATTTTTGTTGATTAATTGTTTGTTTGCATTGAAAAATTTTTCAATTAGGAAAAAATTTTGTTTAATTGCAAAAAAATCAATAGTTTTTATCAGTTGAATTGAAAAATGCAGATTTCATATGAAATAATGAATTCATTATGTATTTAAAATGGACAATTTGCGTATTACTTATTGAAAAATAAATCGCAGAGCCTTGCAAAATTTTCATTATGTTTTGTTGTTATTGATGGAATGACAAGGACTAAAAAAAAAAACGCTATGATGCTTGAAATAAATAGCGTTTTATTTAGTTGACGTAGAAATTTGAAATAAAATGATAAAATTGGATCATACGGTAAACACTCGAAGAAAAATTGTTTCATATTTATGAAGGAAATTTACATTGCATTTGTCTACGTTGAAAAATAGGCGAGATGCACTGAAGATGAAAATAAATGAAATCCGTCAAATTGTCTCGTGTGCAGAGCTTTTTCAACGATGACAGCCAATCCCGTCGTCGCTATTTCAAAATGGATGTGTGGATCATCCGATTAAAGCTTAAACATATCATATGTCTAAGCCTGGCAGCAGTTTTCCCTTATAAGAGAGCTTTCCTGAGAGCTCTCGTCTCTGTCTTTAAGATGATTTCATTTTTATACAATACCCGGAACGCCCCATTTCTGGATACCCGTTTATTTTCACGATATAAATCGGAACAGTGTCGTTCTTTTTGAGCTATTTTTAATATATCAAAAGCTAAAGTTTGATACTTGCAGCTTCTTTAGAATGAAGCTTCATATTTGAAAATAAAGAGATGTTCTTGGCAGATAACTTTGCACGAAATGTTTGTCGTTAACCTTTGAAACAATCAGTTTTATTAACCCGCTGAGAGTGCCACATAAACGACAGTGACTCGCTCGAGTTCAATTATATAATTGAAACAAGCCGAAATCGACACGAACATTTGATGTTATATTCAGAAAAATGTACCATTTTAATTGATGAAAAATGAGTGTTCAGTTGATGTAGTATTTTTAACATGAAACCAACTTATTAATGGCAAGAATAATACATCAAAAATATTGCCGGCGGTAATATAATTTTAGTGCGCGTAATATGACGCGAATAAAATGGGCACATATCACCCCGGAATCATTTTTCACTTGTCATCGAAATATAAAACATAATAGGAGCAAGTGGAAAGTTCGCATTTGCATTCTAATTTATAAAACTGACATATTTTTGGTTCGCATTGAAAATGAAACTGTACAAGATATGTTCTCGTATCATTTGTTTAATGTCAACATACAAATTTGCGGATTCATCTTCTTGTTACGTTGTCATGTCAAAATATTCCCACTTAGCATAATTTTCCTGTTTAAAAATTTTTCATTTTTGCTCAAATGGAAATAATTATTTTGTGACGTGCGAGCGTTTTTCCAGCTTTAAATTTTCTAAATTCTTCATACAATAAATTTCAAACAATTACTTGCACTTATACTTATGTACACTCTTTAGCTCACTAAACCTAATTCAGTTTAATATTAAAAGCACACCTTTACCTACCTATACCTATTTAGCTGAAAAATTTCAACAGAAACTTTTTTTCTTAACAATATGTATTTTCAATCTTTATCAATTATGAAGTTTTAAAAAATTACTACAGAAAATTTTTTCTTTTAAATATGAATCAAAATTATAACAAAATGAAAAACCAACCTCAAAATAAATAAAAAATCTTAAACAAAAAATGCTCTAAAAAGTAAAACAATAATTGCGTATCCTTGCAGTGTCTACAACTTACAAACTATTAGGATGATATAATGTACAACTATTGTTATTTTTGGAATTGGTGTAAGCCAAGAAAATACGACTATATTAATTGTACTTAGCAATAAACAAGAATACCTTATGAAATGTATTTTTCAAATGAACTTTTATCTAATATACTAGTACTGTGACAATATCTAGCCACCTTTAAACTACAAAATACCTAATAACTAATTAAATCTTTTTTACAAATTAACATTAATATTTAATTCTTTGGCTGACAACAACTCCAAAAATAACAATAGTTGTACATTCATACCTGTACATGTACATCATCCTAATAATTTGTGCATTGTAGACTCTGCAAAGATACGCAATTATTTTTTTAAACTTTTTAGTGCATTTTTTGTTTAATATTTTTTATTATTTTGAAGTCGGTTTTTCATTTTGTTATAATTTTTATTTATTTCTCGATTTTTAGTGATCTGAAGTTTGATAACTGAATTTATTTCTTTGAATATGAGTAAACCTACTAAACGCGCTGCTCATATGAGGCAGCGCCATTAAATGTTAAAGTTTCTACTTCGTCCCTTTTTGCTCTTAATGGTTGAAATTTTTTGGCTTTAAATGTAATGAAAGAACTAAATGGAATACTTTTTCTATTATAAACAAAACATCGAAATTCGATGATTCAGTTAAACGTTACTATTTCATCCTTCGGGGTGGATTTTTTCTTCAAATTGAAATGTGAACAATTTAAAGGTACGATGTACGTAATAGAAAAAAAATATCAAAATCTGGTTAGCCAGAAAAAATGTATAATTTCATCCCTAAATTTTAACTCATTATGAGTGGAGTTTTTTATAAAAATGGAAATGAGATTAATTTAAAATTATTCTACCAAAAAAAAAAAAAAAAAAACAAAAGAATTATCAAAATCGAGCTATCCAATAAGAAGTTAATAATTTATCCCTTATTTTTCAACTCTTTAGAAGTAAACGATTTCCTTGAAATTAAAATTGGACCACACGGAAAGAACCAGCTTTCAAATAAAAAAATAATTATCAAAATCGATTAACCCAGTCGAATGTTCTGAGGTAACAAACATAAAAAATACAGTCAAATTGAGAACCTCCTCCTTTTTTTGAAGTCGGTTAAAATATCACTCTCTTTGTCATCCTACAAACATTTTATAACATTTTAGTTTTGTTGATTTATTTTATCTATTTGACTTATTTTATTTATATAAAAAAAAATAGAAATATAATGGACACACAATCGCTAGAAGCTTCATTTCTGACGCGACAACATTTGTCCTTATATACAAGCGTTAATTTTTCATATCTTTTCTTAACCGCCCTACCTTCAGGTTTTTTTCCAAGATATGTGCAAAAAAACATTAAGGTTTTGTTACATTTTGACTAATATATATATTTAGAAAGACAAAAATTGTAGTAATTCTTTTAGTATGATAAATTTTAAAGCATGAGATGTGCAGGCCCTTGACTGCCCTTAAAGATCTACTTATTCAAATATTGTTGGAACCCGTGCGTTTCCCGTAAATTTTATAGTTTTTAGGTATATTATTTTTTCTCAAGCGCGTACGTGATACGGGATAGCGCAGATTGGTCCGCTCAAAGTGTGCGTATCACGTTCGCTCGTATGTGTAGGGCGGTTAAACCATGTAACCATCAAGACTTTATTATGACGTTCAATAATCTTAAACATATTTCAATTTGTACAGTCAAATATACAAAGCCAGTCTCTATTTAAACAACAATACTCAGTAAATATTAATTGAAGTTAAAGCAAACATATTCTGTTTGCAAATAATAATTGCCTTGTTGTTGTGTTGATTGAAAATGCAATATAACAGTAAATTTTCAGCTAAGATATATTCGAATTCACCAATGCATTGTTTGGAAGAAAAGACTAATTGATTTAATTCGACAATTCAGTTTAAATTGATGCAACAAATTGGTTCATTGATTTAGCCGGAAATTGTGAGTATTTTTTTCTTAACTAGAACTACATATACGATTTGAACCTTTTATTCAAATCTTCACTTAGATACAAATGAAAATTACTAGATTAAGAAAGACAATTGTAATTTTTAAGGATTTAAAAAGTATATTTTAAATGGGAATCGTAAAATCAAATTTCCGTTGATGATATACATACGAAATGCTTATTATTAAACGAAACGGCAACGAGAGTGAATTTCCTATAACGAATTCCCATATTTATCGAGTGATATGATTCGGTGTGAGACCATTTTATCTTTATTCGTATGGTTCAGTGCGTTCTTCCCGATAGCATAGCTGACTCGCAGTTTTCTTTCCTTACAGGATCTTTATACATGCTTTAGGGATTTGTGGATTTTACCAGTAAATTGAAAATGGGATCTAAGCATGAGAGATATATAGATATGTGTGTACGTATTTTATATATATATATATATATATATATATATATATATATATATATATATATATATATATATATACATATGTGCTGAAGAATCTCACTTTGATCAACAACCCTTATTCATGAAATGATACACTAGTCAGTCCGTTGACTTTCTAAGTGTTTTCTTCGACTTTTAAGTTGACTCTTTACTTTATTATAAAGCTTTTCTCTTTCAATGTTAGCATCTAATTGAGGAAATAAATTGTTTTCCCAAAACAAAATATTCAATTTATTATTACATCATTTCAGACCACATGATAAAGTTTTTATCAAAATATTTAATAGAAAATCTTTCGTTTCAACTAAGTTTTGAATAGGTGAAATACAATAATTTAATTTTGGTTTGTCTGTAACAGCTTAAGCTCTCTGAGTTTTTGTTTTCCAAAAAGAAAAAGATTCGTTGAGTAAAGTTAATTAAATTAAAATTAAACGATTTTCACAATGCTAACAAAACGCAACATTCGCAAAAAATTAAATGAACTATGTATAGAAACTATGTTTTATAAACTGAGTATGGGGAATAAATTGTCTGGTTTCCTAGTTTCAGAGTTATATTATTACATATTATAAATTGTACGTTGTTGGAATAAAATCACAATGAATTCAGAACAAATTATTTTCGGAAAGCTCGTTTAGCCTTTTTCAGCAAAATTGTAATACCTTGAGGCATTGAACAAAATGAAGCTTTATCTCACATATCTCGTTTTTACCTTTTATTTACACACGTACTATTGTCTTTTAATTTTAATATAATACTACAACGACTAAAAAAAAGTCTCAATTAGCCACACATGATGTTGATGAAACGATAACAAATGTTTTAAAGTTAGATAATGCAAAAATAAGTTTGTTTAAAAATTTGATTTGCCTATCTTTTTCGGAGTTATGATTTCATAAAATTAGAAAAACTTAAAGAGCCTTAGAAAACTAAACTAGATTTTAATTTAGTTAACCAGTGTTTTAACATTTACAATTTATTATATCGATTATCCACTTAGTTTGTTCAAAATTTAATCATAAATGCTTAAGTTTTGAAATAATATATCAAATTACGAAACTAAAACTTCTCTTGAAAATGAATGGAATGAAAATAACTTCTTAATAAATATTCATTGTTAATATATTCATGCATTTTAAAAATATTACTAAGGCCGTACCTCAAACAAAAATGTCGAAACAATAATTACAAAAACGTCTTCGATTTAATTAATTCGACGAATCTACGCCTTTAGAACAAAATGAAAACTACCAAGTAACTGTAGTGAAAACTCAAAATATCAAACTGGGCGCAAGTAATTTTCAACTGCGATTAGATACGAAAACGAAAGGCTGAAAATAGTCACAACTTTACAACGGATATTCACAAGTTTGTACCCCAACAAAACTCTCATCAGTTGATTCTAGTTTAAAATTTCAGCTCAAAATAGTTGATTATTAACAAAACTAGATCGTCAAATTGGCTAACTTGTTAATTCTGTGTTGTCAAGCGAAAAATGTATAATAATCGAGTTTTTCTAGTAATTTTTTTTAAGCATTGCTGAAACTTTAATAACCGATTAGAGTCAATATTGGTTGAAGTGAAGAGTTAGCTTTGCACGTAGGGAATATTGAAACGCTTTTGCGTGGGTCACGTCATCGACAACAGAATTGTTTACTTACCCCCTAGTGGCAAGTAATTAGTAGCTACTTGTGGACAAGCTGAACGAGGTTCGTTTCCACCTAGAATCGAACTAGCTTTAGGCTACGATAACGTAAAATTGATGATGAACGGTTCAAAGTGTCAATCGAGCTTTTCTTTTGGCTTTCGGATTCTAGCCGAGTTCTCATTTCTATTATGAGGCTTTTGTTATATATTTACAGCCACGATAAACGTTTTCTAATATTAGATGATTTTTTTCGATTGAGATAAACTTTGTTTATGTTTCAGGATAAACGTTTTCACTATGATCATATCGATGCTTTAGCGTGATATTGTATGTCCTAGCCTACAATTATTGACACTTAAACGACTTCAATTTTATTTAGTTCAACTTCAGTTTTGTTTTTCAAATAAAGCATATTGTGGTTCTAATTATAGCTTTTAGAAAACTTATTTCTAAAATGTAACTAATTAATTTATATGAAAATGCATTCTAAACTAACATTCGACTAATGCAAATGGTTGAAATTCGATCGAAATAAATTTAATAAAAAAGTTTACTTTATTGTTTTTAAAATTAAAAATGTTATTGAAGTTATACTTCTTTAGGCGCGTTATGAAAAAACAATGAGAGTGACATTTTAAGATGCGCGCGCATACTAAGACACAAAATTAACATGATAAAGTTGGCCACAAAACGTTTTTTTAACTAGGCGCGCGTAATTTGAATTTTTGTTTTCTTTATTTTTATGTTTAAATTAAAAGTAATTAATTATTTAAATATATTTTATTTAAAAAATATTTATATACCTATATACAAATAACACATATTATTTATAAATAAGTTATTACTTTTCTCGAATTTTGCAGTAGCTGTTATCATACTATTTGGAGTTTAGTGATGAAAATAACGTCTACATTCCATGCATATTCTTCACGATCTAGGATTCTGAAATGATTCAACAATCTTAAGATAATAATTTAGTAAAACAAGGCATGAAAAAGATTAAGAAATTTACTTTGAAAAGTAGCTTGGTATTTTTTTTTCGCAATTTTTATGAAGCTTTGTTTTCAAGACATGCATGAATTATTGTTATCCAGAAAAATGATCCTGACAAATTTTATAAACGTCTTTCAGATTTTTTTGGGTTTAATTTTCATTGTAAGCCATAGTTTTTCACAGTATTTCAGCCATTAAATAGTCATAACAATACAAATTTACTGCACAAACGGTGACTCGGAAAAAAACGTGTTAAACGTCAGATTACTTTTAGGCTATTAGTACGGCGTGTTATTCTTAGAGGTGCTAGTATCGGTCTATTTTATCATCACAGCGCAAGTTCGTAATACTGAAATGCATTTTGGATATTGCCCCGCCATCTCTGTTCAACGCGCCGTACTTAAATTCAAAAGAACCGCACCTCTCGTAAAAGTGTCCACTCCACGAATAAATTATATTCAGTAGTGATTGAAATTAAATATTTGGATTAATAATATTTACTACTCGCAAGTATTAGTGAAAAAAATTGTGCTTATATACTTATTCAAGTGCTCCAATATAATTGAGGTTAACTATCCGTATGTATTATTTATTGATTTAAAATAAAATATTATTCTCTACATTTTATTTTAATTAATTATTTGCATGCAATTAAATAAAAACGTATTTATAAAATTTATAAATTTTTATAAAAACGTATTTATAAAAACTAATTTTTAATGATGCCAACGAAATATAACTTCTGACGCGCGTACATAAGTACACGCATCCACTTCTTTTTTCTTTGGGTCCCTTTTATTTTATTAACACCTATTAATTCTCATTTTCAAACTATGGCATCATAGTACTGAAAGTATTGTTCATATCTGATTTTAATTTAATTTAATTTATTTTAAAACTACAATTTTGCAAAAATTTAACTTTTTATACTCTTTTGTCTATATAAACTTTAGCTATGCCAAATATCACATTCCTACATGCTATCAGTTTCTTTAGAATGAGGTACAAAATTTTTTCTTCACGTATTAATATATAGATAACAAAATCGGGTCACACAATTACTTTTTCTAATGGTTAAAATTTTTCCTTTTAACATTGAAAACATATAAAATCAATACTGTTATAATAAATTTTCATTTGAATATCATGCTTATGATAAGAAGTTTTAAAAAAAATTAAGAAGAAATTGAGAAACATTTACGATAAGATAATACCCTAATTTTAAATAGAACACGGCTGTAAAAAAGGCATTTTATTTTATTTTTTCGATAAGAATAAAATCACTGATTTAAAACTCGTTATATTGTTAAATATCAATCGACTTTTAAAAGAATCTGTATAATAAAAGTGCTTCGATTTTCCATAAGAAAGAAGGTATGTTATAATAATTTTTTCTTCTATCACGAACTCAATTTTGTAACTAATGATGTGAGGGATGTACTGGAACTGAACATCCTTTACGGTTCAATGGCAAAACTCGATAGGAAAAAGGGGAATGTTCCTTTTTTCCACATTTCATCTCCTATTTAAATGACGTCTTGCACATTTTGTTTCAACTTCTGTGACAGTTATCTCGACAATGCAAATAAAAATCTTATTTTTAAAAATTTAAATCAATTTATTGAGAAATTATGGTTTAGATTTTAATTGTTTAATTTTTTTCCAAGAAATTAAGATTTCAATGAAACGTGTAAGGCGTGAAAACAAACTTAAAGTGTGAGAAGGGTGGGAAGGACGACAAGGATGTGGACTGTAAACTCTGAGTATGAACTAGATTTAGGAGACAATTTCTTCCCCCTCGGTTCTAACAAACAGACTGTAAGTCACGCTTACGGCTGCCAGAACGATCCAAGCCGGGTGTTAAAGCTCTTATTGATTAACTTTCCTTTGCTTGACTTCCATTAAGTTCTCGAGCTTCGTAAGGACTTTGTGAAAACTAAAGATTAAGAACGGCGCACATAATGTTTGATGGGTGGAAGCACCGACCGACCACCCAACTTCTTTGTTTCAAACACAACCCAACCGACGATGCTAGGCCTTTTGTGATCTTTCTCACACAGGAAAGAATTCCTCAACCAGGATTCCAAATGTGACATCTTATTTTAAAGAAAGCATTACAAAAATTTCACCTCTTGTGATCCACAAACAACATAATAGACTTTGAAAACACAAAATGAGTTATCAATTTAAAAACGAATCTCATTTTACGGTTATTATCTCACTGTTTATTATATTTGAACTTTAATACAATGATGATTTATTAATTATCATAATTAATAATGCTTTAGGCGTAATAATTAACTCCATTTAAGCAGAGTATTACTTATCCATGAATAAACTCCACCCCAATTAGAACCATGTTACTGACATAAAACGAAATTCATATAAACAATTCGTAAAATTAAATTTAGGCGTACTGGTATCGTTGAAAACATAAAATTCGCTAGATATTGAAGACTAGAACAACAATAAATAACGCTATCTGATAGTAAAGAAACATCTAAACATGAAGACATTTATTTAAAAGGTAAATAACGAATGGAAAACATTTCTATTGATTGTCAAGTATCTAAGACAGAATTGACATTTTCGTTACATACGCTTCAAATATGTTTGCTTGTAATGATGTTATTTATTAAGTACTTAAACTAAATTCAATACAATACATATTTACAGTAGAATCGAACAATCAATCAATGCGAACAATACGTGTCAGCTACGAGCATTTTCAATGTTGGTATATTTCTTTTCATTCGCCCCTTTGTCTAATTGTAATATATTTCTGTTATTTGGTTTTGAATAATTGCAAATGGTCGTCTTTTAACAAAATCAATATTTCTTGAACTTAAATTTTCTCCATAAAATGAGTGTGTTCATTTAAAACATTATTTAAAGTCAACTATTCGTAGCTAAAAAACTTAATTTAATGTTGCTTAAAGAAATGTTTTGTATTGCAACATAATAAGAAAAATTACCTAAAAACTAGGGAAGTGCCAGCTACTGTCACAGGCGATATAATGAGAAACGCTAACATAATTATTATGTTTTGTTAAAAATTAAATAGTTCATTATTAAAGAAAATTAAGATTGAAGTATTATTTAAAGAATACGATTTGAAAAATTAAGAGATCCTAATTTAACGGCCAAGGATAATAAGAACAATATTAATTGATATGAGCTGTGACAAAACTGCCGATGGCGATTTTGTCTAAAATTTTTATTCCTTGTTTTTTTTACTGCTCGCGATCACCGAGAGGCTAGATGTTGCGGGATCGGTGAGTTTTTGATTTTATTTTCTTCATTATTTTTGTATTAATTTATATTAATAATTATTATTAATTTTGTATTATTTTTCTTAGTACGGCGGGCGAAATTTGGTTGGTTTAACTTGGCTTATTATGGTCAAGATGCTGGAAACGAGGGGAATCGGCTGTGACCAGGATTGTGACAAAAACAGCCGATTCCAAAACATCGCCTCTGTTATAAAAGAAGAAAAAAAAATATTAAAGCTAGTTTTTCCAAATTTTGTGAAATTTCTCCTCTCTTCCTTGGTTCGTCCGCCGTACTAAATCTGTATGTAATTTTTTGTATCCTTTAAATTTAGTTTTGTTTTCTTAATTGAATTTCCGTATTTGTTCATATTAGTTTGTGTTACTATATTTATTGCTCATATTAAAAATTAAATATTGAAAATAACGGTGTAGTTTATTAATTTACCTGTCGATAACAATTAATGTGGTCAAATTAGAAAATTTTGGTCATAGAGCTACGATTAAATTTCACCAGTTATGAAAAACTTATAACTATGTAAACAGTAATAAGGTCGATTTTAAATAATTCAATGAAACAAATTTGACCAATTGAGACCAATGAAAAACTTCGTGCTATTAATAATTAGAATTATCAAGAATGGTTGAAAAACGTCATTATACATATATAATTTGGTAATATATATATGTATACCTTCTCCGTAAAATTGTGTTAATAGTATCCGATTATCAGTCCAGTTAATGTCCTGAGTTGGTTTCTTCCCAGCCGTAAAACCTCAGCGGTGAGCGAGGGGCAAAGTCTCCCCAGCGTTCTCTTACTGAGCTTCTGATCGGGAATTTCTAGCAAGTATTTATTTTGCTGCCGTCTCAGTCAACTTTTCATCGCCTTTTTGACAGCAGATTTGATGATCCCCACTCCAGGCTCCAGGCCCACGAGTGGGGTTATCGAATCAGCCCTTGTGCAAGCACAAGGGCTAGTAGCTAGTAGTTCCAGCAACATTAGCGCTAAGGACGAAAAACAAATCAACTTTATAGGAACTCCTGAGGAACTATTGTTTCCTCGAGAAAGAGAATAATAAAGGATCGTTTGCAAAATAAAAATTGTGTTGCGGGAAGTTAAGGTATGCAAATTAAGAAAACCTTTGATAAGGCGTTTCCTAAGGAACGTTTATAAATATGGCTCTTTAAATATGAAACTATGAAGTCTCTAAAATTTGAAACTTCTTATGATAGCTTCCACCCGTAAGTAAGTAAAATAAGAGATTATTACGTTTTTTATATTGGACTTCGATGGTCACTGTCTGATTGAAGTACTAAAGTGAAGAATGGCTAAAATCTTCTATAAAACATTAACACTTAAGATAATTAAAAGAAACATCCATCCCATTTGAATTGTAATACTTAGATACCTTTTAAATTAAACGAGACTTGAATACAAACAAGAGAACATAAGATCATAATAATCTTTTATTCACATAAAAGAAGTAAAAATTTGTTTAAAGATAAGTATTGGACCACTGTTTCAGGAAAGTGGTGAATACTGAACTACTTAAATGCATTCGTGTAAATAAAATAAAAGCTTAAGCTTAACTGAAATTTTTCCTAGCCAAATTAGTCCAGGAGGAATCGGCGCATGAGTATCGAAAACTATTCCACCTCAATTTTTTTATGCGATTCTCTTCAAATTACCCTACTGATGATATAAATGCATGTTGCCAGGGGGCAACCCCGTGCCATATTGTTTAAACCGAAATTGTTTAAACAATTGCGAGGAATTGTTATTTTTCAACCGGACAAATTTTTTGTGTATTCTTTGTTAAAATACAATTAAAAAAGGTCCTATGGCTTTTCACGATAAAGTTAATATTTTTAGAGATATCAATTTTTAAAGGTTCGAAAAATCTTAAATTTGGGTACTTGTGACCCATGAAAAATATATTAAAAAAAAAATAAAATATAAATAATATTTTTTTTTTATTCTTTATACAATAGTTAACAATATCCTTAATTGCGATTTCTAAAAATTTAATTATTTATACCTGTTTTTAATTGTTAATTTCGCGCGTTCACAAGTATGCGTTGCTTACCTATAAGTATCGTTGTCTCTCTCTGACTCATACGCTGCGTCGGTCGAAATTAACAATTAAAAACAGGTATAAATAATTAAATTTTTAGAAATCGCAATTAAGGATATTGTTTACTATTGTATAAAGAATAAAAAAAAAATATTATTTATATTTTTTTTTTTTTAATATATTTTTCATGGGTCACAAGTACCCAAATTTAAGATTTTTCGAACCTTTAAAAATTGATATCTCTAAAAATATTAACTTTATCGTGAAAAGCCATAGGACCTTTTTTAATTGTATTTTAACAAAGAATACAAAAAAAATTTGTCCGGTTGAAAAATAACAATTCCTCGCAATTGTTTAAACAATTTCGGTTTAAACAATATGGCACGGGGTTGCCCCCTGGCAACATGTATTTATATCATCAGTAGGGTAATTTGAAGAGAATCGCATAAAAAAATTGAGGTGGAATAGTTTTCGATACTCATGCGCCGATTCCTCCTGGACTAAATACAGTGAAAATAAAAAAAAAAAACAAATATGGTATTTTTAAAGTCGTAAATTTATGTATCATTTTAAATAGAACTTCAAGACGTCTCCCGATAAGTGGGATATTGCGTGTACGTCACTTTTATTCTGGTCTTAACTGCTGGGAAGATGCCTCGGTTTCCGGTTCGAACATTCCGCCCACTTAAGTATCCAGTACTGCGTCGCGATTCGTGAATATGGACCACATCACCAACTTCCAAGGAAAGCTCTCCCGGAGTGTTATGCGGTATGTAAGCTTCTTCGTACAAGTAATGTCCAAACGACCAATACCAATCTGTATCCAATAAATAATACGTCTGCATCTCGTCGGGATAAACTGTTGCTGATCGTTTCAGAATCAATCGACCAAGCTAAAAATAACAACTAATGAAAAAGTTGCAGAGGTTTTCTAAATGATTCTTACGTTTGACGACAGAGTAAACGTTTTCATTTTTATCTGCGTCATAATGTGGTAGTTGAATATGGTTTGGTAAAAATTGTTTTCGGTGAACTTGTCGACGGGTTTCAACTGTGCGATGTGGGGATCGGTCAGGAATTCGTAGTTGGTAAAGTTTTGTCTCGCTTCTTTGACGACATTGATTTCGTCGGTCATCAGGAAAATCGGGATTTTTTTGTTGGGAACCCGATGGGGCATGGTCTCTTTGAGGTATTCTTCGGCAATGTTCATATACAATGACAAATTATAATATTTAGCTTCCCAGATTTTATCTGTGCGACGTACATGTAAACTACAAGATGTAAGAAATGAGATATATTAAATTACAAATTCTCTATCTATATAGGTATATCAAAGTACCCGATTTTAATGGGAGAACATCGTGTCAAAGACATTTCAGCCATTTCGTGAATCATTTGAGCCGTTTTCGGGGTGTATCGCACGATTTACTTTAAAAACTGGCCGATCCACCACAGAAACGGAGAGACGTGGATATAAAGCAATCGGGACACCAATTCATGGGGTAGCATTGGCGGCTGGAAAGGTTGATGACCACCAACGTAACCGGTTTGGTCCGAAAAAACAACCCTTGTCCCATTTCCTGGTAATTCCAAAAAAAAGATATTTAAAGAAAGCCTACAAATATAAAAAAAAAAATACGCACCTGGATAGTTGGACATTACACTGGAAGTTGGTAGTGTACAAGTATCGCTCAGGGGCATCAAAACTTCTTCCCAACCTCCCATGTTATATTGCCATCCTTTTGAATCCGTGAGATAAGTTCTATTGTGGAAATATGATGCCAGTAAGCCACTCATGAGCATATGGGCTTGACATCCAAATCCCCATGGCTTTATAATAAAAATAATTTGTAAATTTTTATTATATAGTATAGGGGAAAATAGGGTATTTGAGAACACCTAACAAAAGAAGGGGAACAATTCAGGTATATTTTATAAGGTCCTCTTACATTAAAGATAAAAGGGTAAAACTTTATAAGTTTTCTTTCAGCAAAAGATTTATTTTAATTGATGATTTTGACCTTTCGATTACAATATGGAGAAACTGGTCATCAGGGAAGACCAGTTTTCAACTCGACTGAAACATATTTGGCCGTAACAGCATAAAAAGAACATCATCCGTTAATCTGGCATTGTCAACATAGCGGAGTCAAATTAAAAATAACTAGGATTTTGATACTATTATGATGTTAAAATACGGCAAAACTAGTTTAGTTGCTTTGGCCATTTCAATAAAAATTAGGACAAAACCAGGCGAAAAAAATATAAAATGCCCTACATTTGTAACTAGTTAGTTGCTGAAATTTTAAGCAAAAAAAAGCAATAAATAAATAAAAATCTACTTTAAATTTTCAAATTGACTGTGTTAGATTTCCAAATAATGATGTCTAGTGGCAGCAAAAACTTAACCAACATTTTCAAAAAAATCTAATTATTACGATGAATTTATTAATTACGAATTGAGACTGAAATAAAAAACCTCAAGGCAAAAAGGCCCCCGGAGAAGATGTGATCACTGCGGACGTATGCTCAAAGAGCTGCCACAGAGTATGGTAAAATACCACAGGATACCACAGTGGATTCGTATAGACCTATAAGTCTGCTGTTGATCCTGTCAAAAGTGTTTGAAAAGGCGGTCTATAAACGTATCGTGCTCATACCGTACCACAAAGGTAATATGTGTAATCGCACAACACCAATTAAGATACATAATGGAACTCTCCTCTATAAATGAATAATAATGAACGAGCACAATAATGAACTGCCGACATCGAAAAATGGCCTTTTCAGATGTAAGTCAAGCTTTTGACAGGGTGTGGCACAAGTCATAGTACTATTTCCTCCATTAACGGAGATAATAGGTTCCTATCTGGTAAACAGAACATTCTACGTTAGCTATGGCAAAGCAATCACACAACGGCACCAGATAAGATCAGGAGTCCTACAGGGTGGTGTCCTTGGCCCTTTCCTATACATGGTTTAAACGGCTTATCTTCTCACCCCTCACCCTTACGCAGATGATACAGAATATAGGCGTATAGGGTACCTAATCGAATCATTTAGGAGCTAAAACAGTTCTAGGTAACATGCAGTAAGTATAATAATAAAAACTGATACAAAAATATTGAAAGAGGGGACTATCATGGCATATTTCATAAGGTTCTCTCACTTTAAAGATAAAAAAACAAATCTTTATAAGTTTCTTATAAGACTGTTTCTAATAAAAGATTCTGACCTTTGCCAATTTGGAAACCATTAGTTTTGCGGTGCTACAATCGGTGGAGTTTTGCGACTTTTTAATTTTCTCCTGAACCAAATCGCTAAGATCTTTAAACTCTTGGTATCGCCAACGATTGAATCCATCAGCTTCTTTTAACGATGTTAAATCGTCCAAGAGTGAACTTAAAAAAACAAAGATTAGAGTCACGTTTTTGACTGGGAAAACAAAATGAGACTTTTTAAAATCCCGATACAATCCTATGAAATTTTTCACTTTGCTCTGGCCTGTTGCATTAACGTAACTTTGGATCTTTTCAATTTTCATGTTGAAAAGAAACGAGAATTGACTGACTGTGTGTCGTAGACGTCGACGAATGATTTCATACTCGTAATTTGGTTTTCCCTTGACACATAATTCATTGGTATTTTTACCGAGATTTTCGCGTAGGTTTTCGCTATAAGTAAGTTTTATTTTAAGCGAGAACATTTATTTAGTGTTTCTCAATTGCTTGCCTTAAATCTCCGTTTTTTAATAGGCGTTTCTTCAAATGATTCGCACTGTCGTTAATAACGAGAAGAGTTCCAGTCAAAATTACTATGACTAGTAGATAGACTTTTTCACGATTACTTTGAATTTTAAACATTTTAATCCATCGAATGTGTTTGATGAAATGTGAAACTAAAGACAAAACAAGTTCGACAAAGTTTTAATCGCCTCGAAATGTTTTATACTATTGGTACCATTAAAATGAATTAAGAACAAAAGAATTGTGCTAAGTATATGATTCTAATATAATCGCAAAACTAGGTTGTAATTTTTTATGGTTTTTAAATTTAAGTGCAAAAAAAATTCGCGTGCTAAGTAATAAATCTAATTTTAAATTTTTGTATTTGATATCTAACCAATTTTTGACATTCAAAATAAAAAGAAATACTCGTTTTATTAAATCTTGTTTCTGATTTTCTATATTTGATACTAACAAGGAATATTTTTCAAAGGTCCGGTTGTAACAACGATAGAAGTAAGTTTAGAAATGTTTTAGTTGGTAGTGTTTTTTTTAAAACGTTAGAGTTACAAGAAAAATGCTAAAGAAACTTTTTGGAGAAAATATCATTTTCTATAATTTAGCAAAGGATAGTTTTTGTTTTAATTTTCCTACCGTATGAAAAAAAAATTATGCTAATTAAGTATATAATTCCACTATTACCGCGAAACTACTTTGTAATTATTTTATGGTTTTAAAATTTAATTGTAGACAATATTCACGTATCAACTTATAATTCTAATTTTAACATTTTTTTATTTGATATCTAATTATTATATGACATTCAAAATAAATAAAAAATACGTTTTATTAAACCTAACATAATTTTATTGGTCTCTTATTGGTCAAAACTATAATTGGAGAGTTTTCATTGTTCAATAATTACAATAAACTTTAAATTTTAAAGCTTACTTTGATTGAACCAACCCATGTCGATGTACTTCTAAATATATGGGGTAATTTTCTCTATTGAAGCTTCAATATTTTCTAAGCTGTCAGAGTAAAAAGCAAAATGCGACTAAAACTTTTTACATACAGTATTTTACGTAAAATTTACAGTTTTTAAGTTACAATCTTAATAACAATGAGAGTTGATGTGAACTCTTTATTTAATCACTAAATAATATGAATTTATAATAAAGAAAGGTAGTCCTTAATGTATTGTTCTCTATTTGGTCAATAGTCAATATATATATTTTTTTTTAAATGAGAGAAGGAAATCCTCATGGACACCCAGGGGTAGTGTCAGACTCTTACTGACTAAAACCTCCTCTCTTAACTTCTCATTTCCTGGAACCGCGTGAGCATTACTTCGGGAAAAGAGAACTCGTATTCAGATCAACCAGTTTCTGTTTCTTCCTTGCTCCTCAGTTGTACGATATTCCGCACGAGAGTATCTACAAGATTCCACGTATCCTTACTAATAAGCATATAGTCCACACAGTTTTCGCTAGTTAATGTATGGCCTGCTGCATTATTTGTCGCCTCGATTAAAAGTCTCCACTTTTCGCAATGAAAAAAGACATGATTTGCGTCTTCGAGCACTCTGCATTTTCGGCAGAAGTCACTATCGTTGAGATGAAAACGCCTCCGATAGCTGTTGAACCACCCATGTCCACTCAACAATTGACAGAGATAGAAATTCAACTCACCGTGTTTTTGTGCTACCCACTTTGTCAGATCCGGTATC
This sequence comes from Sisyra nigra, assembly GCA_958496155.1. Lineage (NCBI taxonomy): Eukaryota > Metazoa > Arthropoda > Insecta > Neuroptera > Sisyridae > Sisyra > Sisyra nigra. Next base: position 13,191,518 of record OY292314.1, on the reverse strand, counting down.
ATTAACCGTGTCCATTCCCCCTTCTCAGTTTCCGTCGCCCACCTTCGCTGCCATTCGGTAGTAATATCCCAGTCACAGCTACTTTCCATTCCTTTGGCAGTTTGGTACTGGAGGCAGCTCTTTTTGATTTGTAAATCAATTGGTGGGATTCCGGCCAGCACCAACACAGCTTCCGTAGATATAGTTCGAAAGCTGCAGCATATCCTAAGTGCCATCCTTCGTTGCACCCTTGCAACGAGGTTCCTATATTTTTCCCATTTGGTAGCCTGGCTCCATATGGGCGCTGCGTACAGGATAATCGAGTGTGCCACATTTGATAGAACCTTCCTGTTGGATGATTTTGGTCCTACGAGATTTGGCATAATTCTACTTAATGCCAGAACGGATTTTTCTGCTCTAATGCTACATGCTGCTATGTGCTCCTTCATCTCGCAGTTGTAATCGAATACAACTCCGAGATATTTTAGCCGCGATTTTGTACTAATCATTTCGTTTTCCAACTGTAATGTGGCTCTTTTAAATTTCCTCCCACCATATAGTATTATGGCTTCTGTCTTCTCCGGTGCCAATTTCAGACCCTTCTTTTGGATCTCTGCCGATAGCTTAGACAGAACCCAATTGGTGTTGCTGATTAGTTCCACCTGCGTTTTCGCTTTGCAGATAACTGCTGTGTCATCAGCGAATCTAATTACAGTTGTTCCGGCAGGTACTTCTATTGTGAGCACAGCATTATAAAAAATGTTCCACAGAATAGGCCCCAGGATGGAACCCTGCGGCACTCCTTTTTCCATTGGCATGCTCATACTCCGTCCAACCAGTATTGATCTTTCCGAAAGATAGTCCGATATTATTCGGCGAAGGTACGTGGATACTCCCATGTCTTTGAGCGCCAGCATGATTCCTTCCCACGGAGCTGAGTTAAAAGCGTTTCGTATATCCAACGTAGTCATTATACAGAGTTCTCGGTTATTTGGAGCCTTTGATTTGATGCCATTCACGATCTTCAGCACATCCTGCATTGCATCCGTGGTAGACCGGTTTTTTCTGAATCCGTATTGGTGGTCGTACAGCTTCCTTTCGACTTCCATATAGAGTCTATTCGCTACCACCCTTTCAAACAGTTTTTCAAATACCTCCAGTAGACAGATTGGCCTTTATTTAGCGGAGTCCTGTTTCTGGATAAGAACCAGTTTTCCATTGGCGTGGAAAAATTCTCTTTTGCAGGAGTGAATTAAACACTCGTAGAAAGGTGTCAGGTTCCGATAGAGCTGCTGCCTTTACCACTTCTGGTGGTATTCTATCTGGACCAGCTGCCTTTTTGTTCTTTATTTGGGATATTGCTGTTGTGAGCTCTTCAATCTTCAAGTTCAATTGAAGGTAGTGAGCAGTCCGGTGGTATAACTTCCTTTTTCTGTATATATATATATATATATATATATATATATATATATATATTAACCTTTACACTTTTTGGTTGCATGAAGTAATTCTTAAACATGTATGACCTCGGCTGGACTCATTCACATTGCCAGTAGGCAAGTTCCTGCCCCGTAGAGCTCCTAAGACTCTTCTTTTGTAAATTCAAGAAAGGGTGCTCAGAGATGGCTGCAATGGCTTGAAAGCAAGGCTTAGATGTTTTGTGATGTGTGCTGCCTGCTCTGGGGAAATGTGCAAAACTGCAATGAAGAGGACGATGGCGACGAGCCTCAAAACAACCCTGACAATCCATCAATACTGGAATACCCACCAAAATGCGATTTTGCCTTATATGGGCTCTCTAAGATTGTGAGTTCTTCTCATAGAATCAATGATTTCGACGCAACTTTGATCCAAAAAAGGTCTATAACTAAAATTTTCAGTTTTTGAAAAACAAATTGCGTTAGGGACCTTAAACTTACAGGATCTTATTATTTCATTAATACCTAAAAATATTTAATCTCTAAGTATCGTTTAATTATCTTTTGGGGGCAATTTCACTATACTTATACTCCTTTAGTGAGATTTTATTTAACCCCTTTTAATATATCTATCTATTTAATCTATAGTTATTAATTATAGATGCCCTCTTATCAGTGAGGTTGAATGCCTTTATTATTTTATTGTCTAAATTTTTATGATTCAAAAAACAAAAGATTAAAGTTCATTTTTTTATTTTTTTCAAGATAATAAGTTCTTAATACATTTATGATTTTTAACAACTATACAATACAAATAAAAATTTTTTTTTGTTATTTTAGCAGTATCTACCTAGTTTGTGGTTTTATCCACCTTTAATATTAATGCTATTATTTGCTATTATTTGCTATTATTATTGATTCACTTCTTAGCTCAATTTTTAAGATATTTCACTTGCTTTTCAAGCTACTTGAATTAAACTTACTACTAAATACTACTAATTAACGTTAGTCAAATGCTTGATACTATTTAATTGTCAAATTTTAGATTATATGATTTAAGAAAGAAAATTTCTTTCAAACACTAAAACTTGACTTTGCAGTAGACGAGTTCAGTTGAATAACTATAGTAAAGGTCACCTAGTGGCTTAGTATCTACTAGATAGTCGCCCTATACTCTAGTGGTCCTGGGTTCGAATCCCAATGAGAGCCTTAGATTTTTTTTCATGGGTTTTCGGATTCGACGATCGCTATTGGCTATAGTAGTTGATGCTACCTTATTTTTTCTTGGTTTATTTAGGTCGCATCAACTACTATGGTCATTAGCAACCGTCAAATCTGAACACCCAGAAAAAACATCTTAGGCTTTCATTGGATTTCGAACTCGGGAACACTGAAGTATAAGACGACTATCTAGTCCACCACACGGTGCGACTTTAAATAAACAAAAAAAAATTTTATATAGTACCTACGTGTAGGGCCGTATGATTATGAAGGTTCCTAAGGAAACCTTTCCGCTATTTTTAAGCTTACGTACAAGGTAAAAATTTGATTCTCTTACTTATGCGCAGTCTGATAAAATGTGGCTAGTTTTTCTATCCTTCGCTGTCAACATTAAATTCAATAAACAATTTTCGTGGGCTCTCGTTAATCCTCGCCTTACTTCCGAACATTTTCAAACTCGTTCACGTAAAATAACCCTTAATCAGTTCATAAGCGTGTATGGGCTTGGCGATTATCCTAAATCCACTTGGACTGATTCGTTATTGGTTCAGTATGAAATCCGCAAACAATCCTATTGTTTATTTTAAAGACTCACTGCTTAATTTAATTTTTAAGATACTTCATATGGTTTTACGACCGTCACCTCGACCGCGACTTAGGGTACGAACAGAACAAGTAAGTCGCGGTCGAGGTGGCGGTCGCGATCGCGGTCGATGCCGACATCCATGTAAATCAAACTCATTGAAATGAATGGAAGCGAACAGAACAAGTAGGTCGCGGTGGAGGGTTAGAGCGATGCCATCCAGGAGGCTTACATCGATGCTTTTGAAAATCAAATGAGTTTGATTTACATGGATGCCTACTGCGCGGCCTACAAGGATGCTTTCCTGTGATTGGTGCGTTCAAAGCCAAATTGTTTCAATTTATTGTTATTGTTTTTGATTATTAAATTCGTTTTCAAGTGCTAAATGAAAGAATTTGACAGAACTTGTTCACTTGACAGTAAGCCTAGCTTGACATCGAGCATCCCTGATAACCCCCTTGTTATGTGCTGTCGACATCGACCACGACTTAACTAGTAGCAGCGATCGCCACGGCCACCTCGACCACGACCTACTTGTTATGTTTGTACCTTTCTTTGTTCCGCTATTTTTAAGCTTACGTACCTATTCTTTAAGTTTTATTTCTTCCCTTAACAAAGTAAGACAAAGTATTACAAATTTAGTTGAAATAACCAAATAGGTACCTACTTAAATAATCCAACCAATACAATATCTTAAGAGAAGGTAGTACCATGGTGCGATGAAAAAACAGAATTAAAACTATTCTTAGTAAGTATTCCAAACCAGACAAAAAAAATTAAATTCTCGATAATAACAATGATTAAAACAGTTAAACAATTAAATTGACATTATAATGTTTTTTTAAACTTTAAAGTTTAAATGAAAATGAAGCAGTGCTACGATTGAAGTTCAACGCAAGATTGTAAGAAATGAAATGAAATCAAATCGCAACTTGTCTCCCTCTTGTTAACGTACCTCAATCTTTATCTCAATTCTCAAGCTGCCAAATGAGTGGGGAACTTTGAACGCGTATAACATACTTGACCAAACTAAAAGCGCTGTGATAAAAAGAAGGCGGTTTCTTTGTTGAATACGATATACACTGAAACATGTAAGACGTCGTTAATTGTCTAGTTTTATCTCTTTTTCAAGAATTATAAACCGCTATTAAAAACTAATACTCTTAAACACAATGAAAATATTAATTAACATGGAAATAAATATAGCCGAGCTAATGTCTCAATAAACTATGCAAAAATGAGTTTTCAAATTGGATTAGATAGTATTTCCTGAGTTATAAATAAAGGAACAAAAAAACTCTTCTGCTTTATAATAGTAACGTAGATAAGAAATAGTAAAGACTGAACTCATTGGGTACTCGTAAAATTTATTAGCTTACCTTCTCAATTTGTTTCCTTTTTTATTGCTGACTACAACTGTTTTTTTTTATTGCTAATTTTTAAAAATAAGTATGAGTTTTTCTTGTTAAATTTCTATAAGTGTTTTATTTTACTAATATATTTAAGGTTTTAATTTAAATGACTTCCTGAAAAAGTAGCTTGAGCTGGGCAAAATTGTCAAGAAGCAAAAGACTTGACAAGGCGAGAATGACAAAAAGCGCTTCTGTCTGAACTTTGAAACTTAAACTTCCTGCTCTTTTCTTTTCGGTACAAAAGATTGTCTAATTAAAAAAACGTCATCATTCGTCTTTGTGTAAAAAAAAACTTAATGACCTTTTCTTAAAAGAACATTGTGTATTTTATTATCTATGAACTATTTGATTGATAAGATGTTTTTAAGGTACATGTTTTAAAAGTAGTTTAATGTATAATATCTCTGTTATCATAGCTCAACGCAGAGGTTTTAATTTTATCAATTGTACGAGTCTCCTGAGAAATTCATGAGTCAAGTTTGGTCGTATAGTCGTTTCGTGTTGGGGAATGGGAACCAACTCGGAGGACTTTCTACAAGTTGTAGACCTGGGAACAGACATGTACCGTTAAGATTATAGGCAACGCTCAAAATGCCTTCGGGAAATGTTAATATCACAATTTAAGTTAGGGGAAAATTTTGGTCATAATCGCACCAGCCATCATATCTTCTTGACATATTTAATTAACGACTGTCATTCCATTATCGATAATTTTCCAAACAAATTATTAAACCGTTTATACCACATGTATTTACCTACTGTTTGATATATGAACGCAAAACTCATGGGAGTTTTTTTTCCAATGAGGTAAAACAGAGAGGATTCGTGACAAATTTATGCATTTGAATTTACATATGGAATGGAAAGAGTGTTTAAAATAGAGACGGTATAAATTAAAATTTCTCAAAGTGATGAGCTCGAGCTTAATTTCTACGATGAGAAAATAAAGCTTCGACTACAATGTAGCTTTGAAAATGACCAGCTCGGTTATATTCATCCCCTGACGGGACGTGCATGCGTTACTGGCGGTCGCAATTAGCCAAGCGATGTGGCTTCTGTGTCCCAAGTCGTCTATTAACCCGATGAGTAACAAACTTCCGGCTGAAGTCATTGTTGCAATTTCCTCGCGGTCACAAGCCAACATTACATCTTCAGCGTAAAAACCAGAAGTTCAAAACAATTTTTACAATCTCTTAATGAACTTTAATGATCCCATAAATTACACTTCAAAGAGAATGAAAAACAAAACTGTTGTAACTTTAATTACTTACACAGTTAAATTTAAAAAATTATATATTTTATGGTATGTAGTTTATGGAATTCAAACTTTAAGGAAAACTTAAGTTTAATATGATGTCCTAGCCAATTCTTCAATAGAAAAGTCATCTAATTAATAATTTTTTCCTTCAATATTTCTTATTAAAAATAAAATATATAACAATAAGCCTGTGTGTTTCACAATGTACACGAGTTCATTATTTTATTTGTTTACCAAAGTAAATTCGATTACATTCTTTTTGTAGAAACTCTCTGATCTTACCAAAAGCTGGAACTGTTTTAATCACATCCAGTTTTCAATTTACGTTCAAAAAAAAATTTTTATTAAATTAATTATAATTTTTTAATTATATATTTTTTTTTATAAAGTAAAACTAAATTATATTTACTTATCAAAAGAACTTTCGATAGTAAAAAAAATTAAATACTTCTTATTATTTTCATATAAAAACTATTTTGTCTGAAAAATTTAATAACTCACAAATGAGAGCCAAATGAGAATAATTACTGCATTGTTTTCAATTTCTTATTACAAATAATAAAAAATTTTATAGGTTAAGGTAAACATTGCTTAAAACTAATTGAGTTGAAAAAAATAATAAGCATTCACAAATAATTGTATCAATGTTTTATCGAAAACCAATAAATCAATAAAAAAAATTTAAGCAGTAGATAGAACTCGTGTTGCTCTTGAATGATAATTTAATAACGCGTTTTCTAATTTTTTAGAGGTAAAACTCGATAAATGTATCTGTTGAAATCCTTAAATAAGGAAAATACTAAAAATAGGAATTAATTTTGAATATTTTTATCCATTTTTGAGTTCATGAAACTTTATAACTATTTTTAACGGTGGAGCGAAAATGATAGAAAAGGCAAAAAACCTCATACTATGAAGACTTTCTATTGAATTTGTTACTAAAATTATAAAAAAGTTAATTTATATCCAAAAATGTATTTTCTTCATTAATAAAATCTTAAAAATTATGGTCGAGTTAAACGATTTCATTAAGCTTTAAAGATGTTTGAGGATAGATACCAATGATTTTGGAATAAGAATATGTTAACAAATTACTCTTCCACTATTTTAAGAGAAACGTACTCATATATATTTTTAAAATCTATAATTTTGATTTTTTTAAAAATAATTCTTTTAAAATTTTATTTCTAAATATTAAAAAAGTTGACAAATCATTTTTAGTTTTCTTAATTTAGTCTGAAAAACATAATTTTCAAACTAAATTCATATTTATTGTTAACAGGTGTTATTTTCTCTGTTCCATAATACAATGAAAAAAAAAGAAAATTTTTTGTTAAGAAGTGGACATTTCTTAAAAAAGAATTTCAGTGTTAAATTTAATAACGAAATTGGTGTTTGTGATTGAGGATTTTATTAAGGTTGGGCCTCGGAAAAAGTAGAATTCTTTTTCTGTTACATTGTACACGATTTTTGTTGTGTTTATGTCAGCAGAAAATCGAGGATGAAAGTTGAAGAATAGCGAGGAAATTTATTACGGGTAAGATTTATTTTTTGAAACAATAAGAAGAGAATTAGAAATAGGAAGGTAGATGGGACGTTGGAAAAAATTGTGTGTGCAAAGAGGGTGTTTCGAGTGAGCAGTATTTCTATAGTAGCGTGACAGGGGGTGTGGACACCGTCACCACTGCATCAGGACCCCAATTTTCCAGCTCGTTGTGCTGCTAAGTGATGAGTCGTGCTTCAGTATCGAACTGACCTCTACAACCCCTAAGCTTTTTCATTCGGTCGAAACGATAAATGAATGGTCCGATATTCGTATTTCAATTTATCACTGAGCGCTTCTGTGACCAATTATTCAATACACTTGATATCTCTCCACTTTTGTGTATATGTACGACTCATAAAATAATCCACGTAATATTTGTCTCTACATTTTTATTTAAAAAATAAAGTACGGCCTCGGATCCGAACGAAATGGATTTATCCCGACGCAATTATGTGAGGGATCGAATAAATTCCCAGCTTCCATTTCAATATAATCTCTTTAGGAGGATTGAATTGGGGTGGCTTATGGAAAAAATATTAATTATACTAAGAAATAAAATTAAATAAACGTACCTGAAACTGAAATATTCAAATCGAGATAATTAGAAAATTTTCAAATAAATAAAGCGGGAAAATAGCCAAAGTTGAAAATATTCACAATTGGTTTTGTTTGAACGTGGTGAACAATCTTGTAACAAAAGTGCTTCAACAATGGCGAACAACAAATATAAAACATAACAGTGTAGCCATTTTTAGTGGTATTTATTGTCATTGGCGCAGAGAGAGACTATTTCATTAAACAGTTTCGTAACTGAGTTTGGATAACTACATTTGAAAATTGTGTACGTTTGCAACAATGCCTGCAGTACGTTCAATGTTGTAAATGTTAAAGATATATTGGAGAGGGTCGACTCTATGTCGTATTGTGTGTGTATGTGTGTGTGTGTGTTATACTAGAATGCTGAATTAAGCTGTGCAAACAATTTGGTTGAATGGTTTTTCCTATCGCGTATAATATCGATAACTAAAAATCGATTTGCTATTCGAAACATGAAAATATTAGTTTCAGTCGTAAAGGCAAACGTTGTACATTTTACGGCGCTTGTAAAAAATAATCATGCTGCTGTTGCACGACTGTTAATATCTCAGAGCTTGTTTTTATTTTTTTGATAATGATTTTTGATTTTACTAGTTAAAAGTAGTCATTAACGAAAAATATATATCTACTTTTTAATTCAAATTTATAGACCGACATTCTCCATAAATACACTGTCCTCAATAATAAGTATTAACTGTGTTAATCTGTACGTAGGTATTCATAAAGAAAAAAATATTAATTAAAATGTTTCTCATTCAATTTGACACCAGTTCAAAAATTTGAGAAAACTGTTTGTAATTTTTATCTAAGTCTTACCATCAAAAAAGGTGATCATCTGAAGTAAGTAGAAAATTATTCTAGTTTGGTTTTTGGATACGCTTGTCTGATGACTTAAAATTTAGCCTATCATATGTAAAGAGATATTAATCTTTACATAATATAAAACAAAGTCGCTCCCGCTGTCTGTTTCTTTAGATCTTTTAAACTACAAAACGGATTATAATGCAGTTTTCAGAAATTGATAAAGTGATTCAAGAGGAAGGTTTGCAGATATAAAACCTGCATATTATAGTAGAACAAAGTCGGAAAATTTTAAGATTTATAATGTGATATCATAACAAACATATTTTTGTGCACTTACATTGCAAACGCTGGCTAAACCTTACAAGATAGGTCAAACTTATATGCGGCGAAATTGTGTATCTTAGATAGATTGATAAGAAAGTCCGCGACGGTATATGTCTATCTTCTAAGGATAACCCACAGGAACCATTTTTATCTTTTACATATAACAAAAAAAATTGGTTCTCTACCAAGTTATTTTATACAATACAGTGTTATTCATTATCAAATTAAATACATTAGATATGTTGTGCAGTTCATGTAGATTACAATTGAGGAGTGCCGTTTCAAAAAGACTTATTTCCAATTTTCAAAACAAAATATTTTTTTAATATTATTTTATTATAGTAATATATCTCCTATTAAATAATAATAAATAATAGCAGTGTCATCAAGTTTATGTCAACTTGTATTAAAAGAATAATAGTAAAATAAGAAACCAAAACTTTTTCTAACATAGATAATACAGGTTTATCCAATTTCCCAAAAAATGTATTAGTGGAAATAAGTCCTTTTGAAACGGCACTCCTCAATTGCTCTTTACAGCATATTGTAACGTTTTTACGGGTTCGTTGGTTTGTGTATAATGACTACAAATTTATTTTAAACAATTGTTTATTTATTTATCTAAGACTTATACACTACAACAATGTTCACTGTCAACAATAGTCACAGTACTGTTTATATTTCACTATTACACTGTTAACTCTATTTACAATGTTTACAATAATCACAATTTATTTATACTCGCGATTCACTATTCACTTTATTTAACAATTCACTGATCACTTTAACACTAAGCACTTCGAGGAATTTATTTGAATACTGTCGATGAACACTCGATGATTTATGTTAATACTCGTCGAACATTTATTTGAATACTCTACGACGTTTATTTGAATACTGAACTGTTGGCTCATCTTTCGAAATATTTATAGTAGCGATCACCCGTTTCTAGATTTTTCGATTGATAATCTTAGTGCCTGTCTTTCTCTCCTTCATTGGTATACCAATGGAGAGAATTCTAGAACAACACGTTCTTCGTCTCATACTTTGAACTGTTAATCCGTGGTCATAAAAGAACTTTAGGTGGTCCATCCTTTTGTGCAATTCTTATTGTTGGTTATTGGTTAATCCTCGACTTTCAGGCGCCAGACACAAATGGGTGTCTTGGATTTGTGACACTGCCCCCTCTTTAAAATCCTTTCGCCCCGAAAGGTATCCATGGCGATAGCGGCAACCCGAACCATAACGGCAGCCCGATGTTTGGTAAAAGAAACAGTCCACAGTCTTTTCTTTTGATAATGACGAACGGCCGTAGCAGCATACCAGGACGTGAATACCAGTAGACCGGAAAATCACTTCTATCATGGTACGTACTATCCTCCAATCGGCGCCGTCGAAAGCACTGCTCAGCTTTGGGATCGCCACCTTCCTGATGTGTTGTCGCAGTAATTCTTCCTTCAATTCATGTAACGCGTTCCATAGAACTTGATATCCCTGTTTCTTGCCCTCCTTGGTCCGTGTCACGAGATAAAAAGCCTTCCTGGTGTTTCCAACTGGGATCTGGAGTGTTCGACCCAATCGAGGATGTTGGTTTCGAAGTTCATCGATGCCTCCATATTTCGTCCGGAACACGGCAGCTACTCCATGGGACATATCCAAATCAGTAGAGACGCAGTGAGCAAGAGAATACTCTGCAGGCACTCGGAATAGGTCTTGATTCCGTTCTTCTGTCACACCATATTGAATTGTTCGAGTCCCAGAGAATTCAGCCATGAACTCCTCGAAAGTCAATTCCTTTGGCGCTCCCATAGTTCGTAAGCGGGCCTCCTGTGTCGGCTGATTGTCGTCTCCGTTGTACGGACTTAAGCGATTGAAGTGAATCACTCGAGGTTTTCCCTTCGGCTCCTTCTTTATTCGGTAGATGATGTCGTTGATCCGTTCGATTACCACGTAAGGACCTTCCCAATAAACTTGGAGTTTCGGCGATAATCCACGTCGTCGTTTCGGGTTAAATAGCCACACTTTACTGCCAGGCTGGTAGATCTTTCCGTTGACACCGGAGTCGTAACGGTCCTTCATCCGATCGCTTGCATTCTGGATGTTCACACGAACACGCTGATGTATGTCGTCCATTCGGTTCCGCAGTTGCGTCACGAAATCTTCTCCAGCAATTTCTCTTCCAGGTGGGCATCCAAATTGTAGGTCACATGGCAAACGAAGTTCTCGACCCATTATGATCCTGGCCGGTGTTTCTCCAGTTGTTTCCTGGACTGATGATCGATACGCCAGAAGAAATAGGCTGAGGTACTGGTCCCAGTCTCGTTGATGGTCAGAGACGACTTTTGATAGGTATCGGTTGATGGTTCGATTCATCCGTTCCACTAATCCATCTGACTGCGGGTGTAATGCAGTGGTCCGAGTCTTCTTGATGTTCAGGATTCGGCATACTTCTTGGAACAGAGTAGATTCGAAATTTCGGCCCTGATCCGAATGTAACTCCAAAGGCACTCCAAATCGGCAAATCCATTCCTTGACCAGTACATCAGCAACTGTAGTCGCTGTTTGGTCCGGTAGAGCGTAAGCTTCAGCCCATTTGCTGAAGTAATCCATTACTACCACGATGTACTTGTTCCCTTTGTCGGTTTCCGGGAATGGTCCAGCTACGTCGATAGCGATCCTCTCGAATGGACTTCCTACATTATACTGTCGCATGGCGGCCTTCTGCCGCCTCTGTGGCCCATTACTCGCTGCACAGGTGGTACACTTCCTACAATATTCCTCCACATCCCGTCGGCTATTGACCCAGTAAAATCTGTCCCTCACTTTCATTAACGTCTTTGTCACTCCAAGGTGCCCTCCAGAAGTACCACAGTGGATTTCCCTCACCACCTCTGGTATCCTACAACGTGGAACAAGAATCTGTCTCCGCTCTTCTTTTCCATCCGCATTCACCAGCACCCTCTTCAGGAGTCCGCCGTCGACAACCAGGGATTCCCACTGAGCCCAATACGCCTTTACATTTGGGGAATATTTTGCTACCTCCTCCCATGTAGGTTTACGGTCCTCTTTCTTCCATTCGAGAATTGGTTTCATATCCGGGTCCTCTTCTTGATCCTTTTGTACATCGGTCGCTTGCCAGTCGTCCGCTACTACGGTGGTTCTGTAGATTTCGGCATCGCGTTCTTCCGTCCTGGTACAATGCTTGCAATTGTCAGGGCATGGTCGTCTTGACAATGCATCAGCATTTCGATGCGATGTTCCAGCTCGATGTTCGGTGTTGAAGTCGAATTCTTGAAGTCGTTCGATCCATCTGGCCACTTGTCCTTCGGGATTCTTGAATTGCAGGAGCCATTTCAGAGCTGCGTGGTCGGTTCGTAGCAGAAAGTTCTTTCCGTAGAGATACTTGTAGAACTGCTCGACTGCTTTGATTACTGCCAGTAGTTCCCGCCTCGTTACGCAGTAGTTTCTTTCCGGCTTGGATAGTGTCTTGCTGAAGTATCCGATGACTCTCTCTTCTCCATCCTGTATTTGAGATAGAACTGCTCCAACTCCTACGTTGCTGGCGTCGGTATCCAAGATGAATTTCCCCGATGGTAGTGGGTAACTCAAAACAGGAGCCGTAGTCAGAGCATGCTTCAGCTTTTCGAAAGCATCCTGGCAGATGTCCGTCCATTCGTAGTGATGTCCATTTTCGGTTAATTTGGTCAACGGCTTGGCGATGTTGGCAAATCCAGGTACGAAACGTCGATAATATGTGCAAAGTCCCAAAAAGCTTCGGATTTCGTGCTTGTCCTTCGGTACTGGCCACTCCTTCACGCTTTGGACTTTCTCTGGATCGACTGATACTCCCTTATCGGATACGATATGGCCTAGATATTGGACCTTGCTTTGGAATAAATGGCACTTCTTCGGGCTCAACTTCAGTCCAGCTTTTTGTAATCGTCGAAATACTTCCTCCAGGTTCTTCAAATGCTCCTCAAATGTTCGTCCCACAACGATGATGTCGTCAAGATATACCAGGCAAGTCTTCCACGACAATCCTCTCAAGACAGTCTCCATCAATCGTTCGAATGTCGCAGGAGCATTACAAAGTCCAAATGGCATAACTGTGAACTGCCATAATCCCGAACCAATGGTAAACGCAGTTTTCTCTCTGTCCTCGGGTGCCAATTCTACTTGCCAATATCCACTCTTCAAGTCCAGAGTCGAAAAGAATTTTGATCCGGCCAAAGTATCGAGGGTGTCATCTATCCGAGGAAGTGGGTAGCTGTCCTTCTTCGTCACGTTGTTCAGTTGACGGTAGTCCACACAGAAACGTGTCGATCCATCTTTCTTCTTGACCAAGACTACCGGTGAAGCCCAAGGTCCATTTGATGGTTCGATTACACCATCGCTTTCCATTTCGGCTATGATGTTTTCAGCCTCTTCACGTTTTGCCAATGGTAGTCTTCGCGCTGGTTGTCGGATTGGATTGGCATTTCCCGTGTTGATCTTGTGTTTGACGATGTTGGTTCTTCCTCCTTGTCCATTTCCGATGTCGTAGACGTTCCGATATTTACCGAGGAGTTCCCGCACTTTTGTCTTCCGATCCGGCGTCATTTGTTGGGTGGATTCTGCCAATAACGTTGTCAATTCACTTGGGAACTTGGTATCCGTATTTTCTTCCATCTTGACCTGTCGGACTACAGATGAAACCGGCGTGCAGTAGCCCAAAACGGTGCCCGCTTTTATCGTCATCGGGCAATAGTTGGTGTTCATTACCCGTACCGGAATTGTTTGCAACACACGAACCAAGGATTTTCCAAGTATCATCCCTTTCCCGACTTCAGTATCATGGGTTTTCGGCTCGAACATCATGATGTTTCCATTGGCGACTCCATTCTCCACAGTTCCTTCTAGGATTGTCTCGCTTCGTTCTAGTAATGACACACCCTCGGCCAAGACGATGCACAACTTGTTCTCATCCCGACGGTGAAGTACGAGTTCTTCCGAATTTATTTTTAACACACCGCGCTTGAAATCCAGTGTGAAGCCCCGACTTCCGATGATGTCCATTCCAACGATGAATTCTTCGTCGATGTCCGCTACGAGCACTCGATGTTCAAAGCTGGTAGTACCGATAGTAAGAAGGACGTCGACTTCTCCGTGGACGGTGGTGGCTTGTCCATTTGCCGTTCGCAGTCGCCATCGTGATGGTGAAAGGCGCTTTTTCGCTACCACGTCTCTTCTTACTACTGTCCTCGTTGCTCCTGTATCCAGCAGGAGATTTCGTTGTTCCCCATCAATACTTCCGTCGACAAAAATACTGCTGGACTCGTGTCGTAGTGCGGCAACAGTCGCTTCCTTAGTCTTTGTTGAGGTCTGTTTGATTCGGGTCGATGATTGCACCAAGTTTCCACAGCCACATCTCACTTCCTTGGCTTTTTGTTTGGCTGGTTTCCGGCTTTCCATCACGCAAATCTGACTTGTTCCATAGACGATCATCTTTGCTGCTTCGATTTCGAGAGCACGGGTGAGGGCCTCCGTTAGGCGGGTTGGCCGAGCGAGAACCAATGCCTGGCGGGTTTCCCCGTCCCGTACCCCGTCGACGAAAGCTTGGACGGCCAATCTTTCCACGATATTCTCCGGTGTTCCTGGGTAAGCAAGGCGAGCCATTCGGGCCACATCGGCTTCGAACTCTTGTAATGACTCTCCCGCCTTCTGGACCCGGTTCTTTAGCTGTGTATGGAACACATGCTCGAGGTGAGTCTGCCCATATCGCATTTCTAATCGTTGGACCAGCTGTTCGTAATTGTTCATGTCATCCGGGGCCACGACCTGGAGGATATTTAGTGCATCCCCGGATAAGGAAAGCACAAGATTAGTCGCCTTTTCTGCTTGTGTCCAATTGTTATGCCTGGCCACAGTTTCAAACTGGGCGAAAAAGTTTGCCCAAGGAACTTTCCCATCGAATGTTAGCAGCTTTACCAGATTGTGACCACCTGAATTCGTCGCCAAAGGTGCCCTTGCGATGTTTTTATTTTCACCAACGATTGGGCTCACCTCAAATTCCTTGAATTTCTTTTCGATGGACTGGAATCGGTCGTCGAATTCTCCCTTGATGTTGTCGACTTTCTCGTCAAGTTTCTCCCTTATGTCGTTGACTTCTTCGCGGAATTTTTCTTCCATGCCGTTGACTTCTTCGCGGATATTACCAACCTCTTCGTCGAGTTTCCTTTCGATTTCGTTGAATTTGCTTTCCATCGTTCCTTTTAGGTCCGCTCGGAGGTCGTCGTTGTTCTTTTGAATCGTTGCCCTAAGATCCTCGCTGTTGGCATCGATCTTCTTCAATTCAGCTCGCAGGTCTTCATTGTTGGCCTCAATTTTCCGTTGCAGGTCTTCCAACATTGTTTCCGACGACTTGAACAGGAACGTTTCTGGATCATGTCCTTCCGATCTGAGGGCCTCGGCGAGTCGTTCCTTGAGTACCGTTTTCTTTCCTTCGGTGCTCAGCTCCCGCTCTTCTAATTGTTCTTTCAATTCCGAAACTTTCAATTTGTCCAACGTCGACATGTTGAATTTATTTATTTTTTTTTTATCACTTTATCACTTAATTTATTTTATGTCACACAAACCCCACACCTGACACCAATGTAACGTTTTTACGGGTTCGTTGGTTTGTGTATAATGACTACAAATTTATTTTAAACAATTGTTAATTATTTATCTAAGACTTATACACTACAACAATGTTCACTGTCAACAATAGTCACAGTACTGTTTATATTTCACTATTACACTGTTAACTCTATTTACAATGTTTACAATAATCACAATTTATTTATACTCGCGATTCACTATTCACTTTATTTAACAATTCACTGATCACTTTAACACTAAGCACTTCGAGGAATTTATTTGAATACTGTCGATGAACACTCGATGATTTATGTTAATACTCGTCGAACATTTATTTGAATACTCTACGACGTTTATTTGAATACTGAACTGTTGGCTCATCTTTCGAAATATTTATAGTAGCGATCACCCGTTTCTAGATTTTTCGATTGATAATCTTAGTGCCTGTCTTTCTCTCCTTCATTGGTATACCAATGGAGAGAATTCTAGAACAACACGTTCTTCGTCTCATACTTTGAACTGTTAATCCGTGGTCATAAAAGAACTTTAGGTGGTCCATCCTTTTGTGCAATTCTTATTGTTGGTTATTGGTTAATCCTCGACTTTCAGGCGCCAGACACAAATGGGTGTCTTGGATTTGTGACAATATCGTCAAACTAAAAATCTTAAAAGATATCAGAGATTTAAAAAGCGTTGGCAGAACGGCTGGTTATTTTGTACGGCGTACGTAGTGGCTGTTTTATTGATATCTTCTTCTTATATATGTAAAAATATTATGTTGGTCTTTTTCTAGGACAAAACTCGAAAAATTCTACATCAATTTAGCTGAAATTTTGATACAATATACAATCCGCCTATAGAATAATCGACGGTGCTCATAGGAGAACATAACAATAGAATCCTACAAGCACCGCGTATTTAAAAGAAGTTTCGTTAAAGTTCGTAAAATAGCAATTTAACGCATTTTCCCCATGAAGGGCTGACCAATTTTACACAGTAAGTAACGAAAGAAATCTTTATAAAGTTTAAATTATAAAATTAACAATTTTAACTGAAAAATAAAAAAATTAAATTTAACACCCGATAAAATTAATAATGAAATTTTTAAAAATTTTGAATGTCTTTATTGTTTATTATCGAAGATATTAATTAGAAATAAACGTATTGAAATAATATACTAAATTTTTAAATAAATATCAATTACTTAACAGAACGAACTTTAATGAAGTTTTGTTAAAGATACCTCAGATCTTAACATATTGAATACCATTTATCCTGAAAATTGAAAAAAAGTACGGTTCCTGTAGGATAGCTCCCATAACATTTTCTACTAAGATAGCTGAACGGTTTTAAATGACATTTGGTATGAAAGATTTTCAAATTTTCTTAAAGGACCTTTTTATACTTAAAATCGTATAGAACCTGTGAGATAGCTAATATCTCTTACAAGAAAAGTAGTTTTAAAGATTTTGATGAACTTACTTTGTATCTAAGGTCTGGAAGTATCTATGATCTTTTTCTGTCAAAATAGATTAATCTTTATTTCGCTATGAAGGTAGGGAATTTATTATATAATTCAATAAATTAAATTTAGATACTCTCAGCAAAGCGAGCGGGTATCAGCTAGTGCATAATAAATGAAGAGTTATACAAATAAAGTAAAGAAAAATAATATTAGTATTTAGTCATAACTAAATAACTGAAAATTACGTTTAGTTTCAAATCCAACGTGTTTTAATTACAAATAGTTAACTTTCAAATTAACTTTTGCAAGTACAAAGTAAGTTGAAGATAAAACTGGTTGAACGTCCAGAAAACAATTTTATTACGCGCTTCAATAATCCTATTTCTATGAAGTCGAATCCAATTATGATTATTCAATTATAAAGCTTCGAAGCAAAAGTTTTATGTGAGCGAATATAACGATCTATGAAACGAAATAAAGGTTATATTCATCTAAGATTTAGCAACTAGTACATGAGCGATATGAAATTTTATTCATTGAAATTTTGAATTCATCTTATTTAAAGCAATATATTCGTGATATCAAAGTGATTTCCCATTATTGCGCTTAAGTAAAAATGAAATTATACTTTCAAAGGGATGTGAGAAAATATCAAGTTATATGAAAGCCATTACCCGATGTGATTTGCGCGTATTTTCTATTAGAAAACGAATTTGTCCAAAGGAAATACATTCATGAAAATCTCTCTGTTGAGAAGCAGAGAAAATAAACGGACAAAATCAAAATGTCATTGATGGAATCAAATAAGATTTTGATTAAATCGATGGGAATTAATATACGTTAGAGCTCAATGTTTCCATACAAAAAATGAAAAGAAAACTTAGAAAAATATCAATAACTCGTAATGGCTTACATGAAAAAAATAATGTTACAAAATCACTACAAGGATCTTTCGTTTCGTGAAAATGCTATTGAAAGTAAAACACTTTCATAATAATGCATTAAATAAAAAATTCAGATTAAAACCATTTCCCTTTATAACAGAGACAACTAAAACTGATTTTATTACAAAGAAAAGCCTCGTCATGCCTTTAAAACTTATTCAGACAGGAAAATATGGCAGAGCACTTATTTTTCTCTTCGTGAAAAAGTGTCAGAGAAAACGAGCAATAAAAACAACGTCAGAAAAATTAACGACAGCGTGTTATGAAAAACACACTTGTATGACATTATGCTCTCAAAAATTCGCGAGGGTGTCATATTTATTCAATTTAAGGAACTTTATTCTTTGCTTCTCGTTATTTCTCTCTCCCATTTTTTTCGGAATTTCAGCTTAATTTCGAAATTTAATAAGATGGCTTTAAGTATTTTTAAACATGGGCAATTTAAAGGCTCCCAGATTATTTGAAAGTCTCTTCTTATGCAATCAAGTTTTTCGATTACAATTTTTTCAACTTCGCACTTCAGTTAAGCTACGGAAATTTTTTTTATGGGAAGTTAAAAATTTATTTTTTTAAATAAATGTTTTTTAGATATTTAGCGTATTTATTTTTCACCTCACTATTTTCGTTTTTTACTTAAACACAAATAAGCTTATAACAATTGTTAATTTATTAACACAATATGTTTTCAAGTCACATAATAAATTGGAGCTAAATATAAATAAGAAATATTTGGGACTGAATTTAAGATGAACTTTAACATAGAGATTTTATGTAAAAAATTTATATTTATTTATGAAAAATTCAAATATCTTCTTTCAACTAAAACACCTAATTTTTCAACTCGGTTCTGTTCAAATTTAAGCGAATTTTTCTTGAAATTGGCAATTTTTTATAAAAATAATATAACGGATTAAGTTTGTTTCGCAAGATAAAAGTTGAAGCGCTCGCTGCCTCTGCGTTACACTCATTTTTTTTCCTGCTACGTTCCATTTATATCCTGAAAAGACGTGCAACCCATTTCGGATATTGAAGCGTCGAGTAAATTGGATATTAAAATATGAATTCACTATATCCGGGCCTTATTTATATAGGCAAATATGTGGAATATTGAAAATTAAAACATCTTTGAGTCAATTTGAATTTTAAACTTTTCAAAGCTCAATACTTTTGAAGAGAATGTTTGAATTAAAAAATTGATTGGAGTTTATTACAAGGAGCTTTTCGTTGGGAAATTGAGTTTGAGCGTAAATAATGTGGATGATACAAGTGTGAGTGTTGCAAGCCGCAAACTTACCTATCTTGTGTTGAATCTTTCTGAACAGCTTGTTACGCTGTTGGAGTCTGATGTTGAGATTAAGAAATAATAACGTTAACGAGATGCAGCAGCTGGTAACGACGCTTAGTATCACATAACGTCGTCATGTTTAATATAGTGATCATTGTTGACTTTCTTGATGACAATTACATGTTATATGAACAAGATGTCAATAAATGTCTGCCAAATATGGCACCTGTACGCCATTATTATACAGCCGAAACTCTATTCACCAACTTGTTTCAAATATTTCATTATAAATGAAATGTGACGATATGAACATAAACTTTTCTCAAGATATCAACAAACTTTCTGTGTTTGAAACATTTCAAGGAAACTTGTTCTATAAGCTCAAACAAAAAAATCATAAAACATCAACGGAAGCCTGTCTTTACAAAACTGACTAAGGTTGAGAGACGTAGACTTATTTCGTATTGGTCGTTTATATCCAGCCTAAAGTTCTATTACTTTGAAAAAAAATATCTTGATTGGATTATGAATTACAACTACCTGCAGACAAATGTGATTGAAAATTTCTATAAAAAAAGTACTCAAAATATGAAATTTATTCATTTCACATAATTAACATGTAACAAATAAATGCTTCATTAAAATTGTGTTTACTTATTAGTCAAGTATTTAAAATGACAATTTAGTTTATTTTAATTTTAAAGTGTTTTTAATCTTCAAAATTAGCCACTGATAAAGCATTTTGAATGAAGCAGTTCATCAATTCATACTGTAATGAACAGCCATAGCAAAGGGTAGACAATTCCAGGTTGTTCGATCGAAACTTATAGGTAATATATTATATTTAAACCAATTCATTATTTACCGGTCAATGGTTTTTGAAAGAATCGTATCGAACAAAAGAGAACATTCTGGTATATTCTAATACACTCTGGTAATTTTAGTGCCTATATAAATACAATGAGTACATCAGATTGAGTCAGTCTGAGTCCGAATAAGACAGTGAACAGTGAATATTGACAAATTATTAATCACCAAGTATAAATAAATAAAGTTTTTGATTATTTATACGTATATATATATATATTTCCAAGTAATTAAAATAACCCATAACGTGAATCTCAATACATTTTTGGAAAAATCCCGTAAAAATATGTTTAGTCCTATAAACAGCATATGCACATTCTGTGTGCACAGTTATTGACTTGTTAAACATTTTGACATGCACTAAAGGATAAACAATCAAAAACAACTAAAAATATTTTAAGATAGTGGATAGAAGAATTGTTATCATATCACAACGCGTGTATTTTTTCATGAGTAAGAGTTTTATTTCAATAAGACTGTAATGAATAGATGTAAATCATTGTCACAGCGAGAAAAAAAAATTGTTAGAATTTCAGTAAAGTAATTTTATAAACTATACAAAATACTTGTTTGTTAAATAGAAAAATGTGACACATAATGATCAGTCTGGATCAATGCCAGACGAAGACTTTTTCCATTCAATCTAATGACCATTTCATTTAATGTCATTTAATGTCTTTAATCGCCCAAAATTCGTACGCTCTTAATAATGAACTTAACCGCCTTGTATAACATCATTATTATTGCATAGATTAGAATTCTTTTGTACTAACGATATCATTAATCTTCCCTCTAGCGCTCCACTTTTTTCCATAATACAAAAACATATTTTTTGCTGCCAATCAATATTTCCAACAAAGCAAAAAAGCGACTATAAAATATCAGATTCAAGCTGAAATAACTATAACCATTCGAAATAATCGAAATCGTGTAAAACACTACCCAGCTCTATTCGGGACGGAGTGGCTAATAATAAAAAAAGGGAGGTAGTCAGCATTTCCGTAATTCGTTTGGATTATTAACGATTTCGTGAGTTTGAAAACTCGCATGTATGCATCAGTTCTATTCATTTTGTAAGCGTTCGACTCGGCTGTTATCACGCTTCTCTTAAAATCATTTCATAAAGCTTGACTGCTTTTACTATCACGATAATAAGGCATTGAGAACGATAATCAATTTGTGTTTAAATCATCTGAAATTAATGAAATTAGGAGATTAAGAAGAGGTTATAATTGAAATTAATATGCCAAAGGAACGACGATTCTAGGTGTGCTCAAATGAACTGCAACGATTTTTTTAAGAATTTATTACTTCCTCAGGAATTGACTTTCATATATTAAAAAAGATCACATCTTTAAGATAAAATACATAAAATTTTTAAAATGTCTTTTTCTATCTAAAAAATTGCATACTTCCTAAATTAAAAGATTATTAATATTGTATAATATTATCAAAATTGCAGTTCTTAAGCTTTGTACGAGTAATAAAATAACAATATTTGCGTTTATCACTGTTTTGATTATTTCGCTGTACATAACTAATAAAGGGACTAAAGTAAGCATTCCGAATAATTCATCAGTTGTTCAAAAAAAGATCTACGTTTTGAGTTAATGACGGTTTAAAATAGAAATAATTTGTCTAGCAATAAGAAAATTTTTTCCATATTTACTAAAATTTGTTAAAAATTTATAAAAAACCTAAAATAAAAATATAAAGTATTGTTCTTATTTACTACTTAAAAATTGATAAGTTTGTAGGAAACTGCGAGTCCATCTCAAAATTATTTGTTTTATTAACTAATAATATTATTAATTTAAAACTTTTTTTATTAACATTGAAATGTTTAAATTTGCATCTATTTCAAAATTAAAAAAAAATATATTTTCGTACATTCATATTTCGTGCACACTGTAACATATAGTACATACCTATATATGGTTAGTGAGAGAATAAATGCATCTTCCACTAGCTTTATAATCTCTTTGTATCTAGTAGGATAATGAATGGTTCTTTACATAGATAGTACAATATTCTTTTGATATTTTATTCAAAATATTTAACCCTTACTTGCGTTTAATTTAATTAAAAATGTAAAGTAATTATCTAAGGAATAATTTAGAAATTAATTTAATATGCAAAAGATGAACGTTTGAAGCAAAATGATTTTTTGTGAGTTTTGTTGAACACAAAATTAATCTCAGCAGCATTGTTTTAAAACGTAGTGATCTCCCTCATAAAAAGTCTAACATGTCTATTTATGCTTGACTAGATTGCAGCATAAAAAGCGTGGCAAAAAAGGCATACTTTATCAGAATGAGTAAGGCAGCAGCATTGTCGGTTTATCCTGTTATCTCCGTGAAATAGAATTCCAACGAATACATTACTGTTATTCGTGACACAGTTTAAATTCCGGCAAGTATTTCAGTATTGTATTTTTCCTTCTCGTTCGAATTTCCCTTATAACACTAGAAAACTGAATAATTTGAAATTGAGATTGGCGCGCCTTTCGCCCCTTCCATGTTCCACCCCCGAAAGACTTGAAGATCGCAACGTACGCGCCTTAAACCAACAGTCAAAATTCTAATAAAATGCAATCCCTTTACTGTAATTGTATTTTGAAAAACCTTAACTGTGCTGGGATTTATTTTAAATTGTTCCACGTTCCGCGACGCGTTTCGTTCTGTTTCGTTTTGTGCCAGCACATCTCAAAATGCTATCATTATTTACTAACTGGATTTCGCGTTCATTACATTCAGTTAACTCTTTCAGAAAATACGGCGTCTTTATGTACGAAATATGTTTAAGTTAAGATATGGCGCGTTCAAGACACTTGTGCTTTTTGAACGTCTTGGGTCATTTATATTCATTATCATGGAATTAAATAAAACACATAAAGAACACGTAATGTCAACTGATTATGTCGTTCGCTGAACAATTGTTTTACTAAATGGGAATAGTTAATGAAATTTTACGCCATCTTTGCATTGATGATAAAATTATGTCGCATATACTTTTCGCTATGGCTTGACTTCGACAATAAATTCCGTTTTAAACATTACGCTTAATATTAAACGCGCTCTCTATTTCAATTTTAATTAGAACAACTCCTTAAAAAATAATAACTTCTACAAAATAAATTAATTTACTAAAAAAAAAATAAACGACCTAAACAAACGTATTTGGAATAATAAAATGATTTTATATTCACTACCTAAACAAGTGACATGTTCCAGTCACCTTTTATTGAAGTTATATACTAGTTTCTTGACGTAAAATACTTAAGAAAAAGGACTTGATAAGGTTCAAAATTGATGGTGACATTTTTGAAAAAAATAAAAAAACAAGTTACACAAAGAGATTAGCATTAATTTTCATCCTAAAATTCAAAAATTTAAAGAAGATTTAGCAGCTAACTGTCTCAAGGATCGTTTGACTTAGAATACGGCTTATCTTTGGTGAATCCCAGGGTATGAGGGCATAGAAAGACAGGTTAGAGGGTGATAAAAAGATTAACGTATTAATAAAAAAGATTTGATGGAATAGAACTATTTTATGGAATAACAAAAAGTAAAATAACCAATAATATTATAGCTTGGAAAGTTAAAACCAAAGACTTTGCATCGGAGAAGTACTGCAGGACAGATACAAACTAAAAAAACTCATAAAAAATGCCCAGAGAAGAACTAAAGGCATAGTATGATTTTTATTGCCTTCTTGAAAAAAAATCCTATTTATCTATAAAGAATAAACTTTTGATTTACAAACTAGTTCTAAAGCTAATTTGGACTTACGGGATCCAGATATGGAAAAGAGCTTCTAACTTCTACTTTGAAATCTTCTAAAGATTCTAGAAAAAATTTTTACAACAAACCATTAATACCCCCTGCCATATAAACCACATCAAAATACACCAAGATACGAAAACACCAATTGTAAAGGAGGAGATTAGCAGGATTATGGATAAATAATTGAAAAAACTGGACGAGTATCCAAACGACTACGCACTGAGCTTGCTGGTTAGTACAGAAGCAATTACAGCATCATGAAAAGACGAACATGATGCTGGAGAGATAGTAAAAGTAGTTCCTAGGCTGGTTCTGATATTCTTTAGAAGCCTGATACTACCCTAGGGTTCCTAAGGGTTCAACACCAAATACTTCATGGGTTATAGTGATAAATGGAAAGGAAAATTTTTTTAAACAAAAAACTTAACTATTGCAGAAAAATTATCAAAGTGTCCTACGAATAGTTAAATTTTTTTGTCGATATCTTATACTTATATTTTTTTTCGGAAAAAGGAAGCAAAAAATTCTTTATTCGAGGAGATACATTAAAATTTAATCGATCTTTATTATTTTTAAAAATAATTCATGGCTGTTTTAAAGCTTGATATACATAATAACAATTGTATAAGTAACTTGAAATGCATTGGGAATTCAATAGCGAGAGTGGTTAAATGAGGGGTTCTTTAGCCTTTTTTTTGCCTAATTATGTATCTGATTATAAAATAATTTTTCAAAACGTTTAAATTTGCAGATTAAAATTATATTTGAATTTAAAACCGAACTTTTTAATAGTTGTGAATAAAAAATTTTCCAAAATAAATAGGTTCACAAGGAAAACAAAATCGTTGAAAAGAGGTTGGAAATTTTTATGCGAGTGGTAGAAAACACATTTAGTTATCGCTAATGCCGAACGAAAATATAGTTTTATGAGAAATGAGATTATAGTTTGTGTTCGATATCGAACATAAACATTAAACTCATTCTATATCTACTTAAATTTATTTTCTTAAAATCATTTTATTTATCTTCAAAAAACTTCATTTTTAAAATGTAATATATACATAAGAATTACCTTTAATTCGCAAGGTCAAAAACCAACTTTCGAGTGCACAGCTGCACTAACCCTATCCTTTTTTCTAACATGCAAAAATGTATTAGTTTCCTTGCGTCTAATCTTACAAACACATACATGCATCCCTCAAACCACGTATGTACTATTCTTTCATAAGTTCGTTAGTGCGTCTTTAACCACAAAAGGAACAAGTATAACATTTCTATACAACAATACACATTTAACCGAACACATTACTCGCCAATTTAATTACTAATAAATATTACAACAAATTCAAATATAAAGTTCATGTTAAAATCATTAAATACGTTAGAATAAAACTTCCAATTAATCACAAATTTTCGTTTTAAATTTACAAACCTAACAAACAAATAAAATAAAAAATTAACCAACTAATAAAATGATTGCAAAACTCTACCTACCCGACAGTTTGGGTACTTAAGTATTTAATGATTATTGTGATTTAGCAATTGATCAGCAATTCCAGTACCAGCCATGGTATAATAATCTTATTACAGCTTTTTCATATTTTTGAGGCTGTTGACATTCCTGTAAGTATATAACACTTAGTATTATGATAATTGGTTTATACGAGCTTTGAATAGTTACCTCTATTATTACACTTTTAACGGCGCTCAAACACAAAATATAAGAGAGGCGCGTTAACAATTCATAACATGAATAATATTTTGAATAAGGTTTTAAAAATAAACATTTTTACTGGAATCCCCTATCCCACGACTTCTCCCCCATCAAGTGTCAGTCGCAGCTTTTCGAACTACCACGGGACATGACTATGCGAGCACTTGCATTGTACTGGCAATTGGCATCCTATAGACTCCAATCTGCTCCCTTTGCAATGGGAAACCCATGAACGCTATGCATCTTGGTAACAGTCCTGCACTTGCAGACGTCGAGGACGTATACGAAAACAACCAGAACCAATTACACTTCTCCAACCTTTATGATCAAAAGGCAGAAATGTCAAGAGTAGGCGTTGGATAAGAAGAAGAAGAAGGTCTTAAAAATTTGATTACATTATTAATTAGTAAAATTATTAAAAAAAAACAACATTCTTATAGATATCTCTCTCTTTTTTTTATTTATAAAGATTTATTATACATTATATACATTTTTTATGTTATATGCATAATTGGTAGACACTGAAGCCTCATAAAATTATAAGCTCACAACAACTTTTGAAATACATAACGTGATTTTTAAGAGCTACGAAAAAAAGAAAGCTCATATTTGTACATTTCATTTATGAAATATGAGACGTTGTAAGCCAAATCAACTATTAGAAAAGAAACATTTTCAGTAGTTAAATTAAAGCATATAAAGTATTTTTTATCTTTAATGCACGTAGGTATATTGTAAGAATAGTATCCATATGACATTGATAACTAGTTTTGTTCATAACCAAAATCAAAGTCTTTTCCTGGTATGAAAAGTTTAAAGTAATTATATTTTAAAAATAACAAAGATTATATTCGTTGAACAACCAAAAAAGTAAAAGCTTGAAATGAAAATTTGAAACGAATGTCTAATTAAAAGGTTGTTCAACTTGTGCTTTTCTCGAGTAAATTGAAACAAAACTCGACCAACAGTTCTATGAAGAAATTAGACTGAAATTCGTTAGCTTAAAAACTAATCGCATTTAAATGAAAAAGTTTCATAAAGACGGATCTAATTACCTCAATAGATATTTTCATCGTTAACAAAATATTTTTCCCACTTAGCGGATATAAAATAACGACCCTCAATTGCGCTACTCTTTGAGAGTTATAATTCACATTTTTTTGCTCGAATCGCTAAATGAAATGTTTGCGTTTTGTTTCGCTTAAGAATAATATTTTAATAAAATTACACAAAGAAATAAATGTGCAGTGGCATTCGGCCTAGTCGAGGAGTATCACTTTAAAATAAATAAAATCTCTTTATTGTTCTTTAATTTAATTTTATCTTTGATATTTCTTAATGAAAATAACCTAGACTCTCAGAAACGTTTTTCGTTTTTATTATAATTAAATTTCACAGAAGTAAGCAATGATTTATTCACCGTTAAAACATGCCATGTACATTCAGTTTTATATTTTACATTTAGCAAACAAGTGGAAAATTAATCGCATTAAATTCAACAAAACGTAAACTTTTTAATATAAACAAACATACAACTCGATTTTTTCATCGCATCTCAAATATTCGTTTGCCACTCATACTGGTAAATATATCTTTATTTCCATTTAAGAAAACTTATTAAATTAGTCGTAAGCCAAGCACAATTCGCCTCATTGATTCCATTTTAATTTTTCCCTCTAATTCAAATCAAATGTGTCAAATTGCGAGTTGCAAACACGAAACAATATCAGATGAATTTTGAAAACCACCAGCTGTCTAATTTGTCAAGCGAGTGACTTGAGTGTAATAAGACGAGCATCACAGTGTACAATACAAGACAATAATCATTTTCTGCAATTCTAATTGGTTTGAGAATGTAAATACGGATAGTAACTCTGTTTCAGGCCGGTCAAATATTCTGACAGCATCTTAATTAGAATTGCTAATTATTGACGGATATAATGCAAGTACTGCGATTGTTATTGGTCTTGAACAAACACTCAACTACGAAAATGTAATCAATTGAGGTGAATATGATTAAAAACGTTTAAATTTCAACGACTTTTTTTCAAGATTTAACGTTAAAAAATTTAAATTTAACCTAAATTCACAATTAAAATGTACAACACTGAGATTAAGACACGAGGAATTTAAAAAGTAAATGTTGATTTTTAATATTACGCTTTTGCTTCTGTCTGAAAATCTTATATACAATTTAATCACAACAAAGAAATTCTCAGGGTTGTAAATGATGCAAAAGGGAAGCTTAAATAACATAATTTACGCCTTGAAAATTCAAAATAAAATTAATTAATGTCGTTTAATTAAAAAACAAAATAAACTGAATAAGATAAATAAAATAAATAACATTTACTTTTAATGATTTATAAAAAATACCTTTCCTATATTTTGTTTAACTTGAACCGAAATAAAGAAAAATTAAAAACTGAAAAAAAAAACTTACTATTTAATTGTGCTTAAATTAAACTAAGAATAAACATATTAATGACTATTAAAAACCATCTTAAAATTTAATGCTTTTCGTAGTGGTTATGATTGGAAGGAAAATGGAAGAAGACCGAAAGGTATAGTATATATCACATCTTTTGTAGGTCGTAAATTTTGAATTATCTAGGATTTAACGGGATTCGAACCAAGTACCGCAAGTACGCATAGAGCAAAGGTTGATTATATCTCATTACTGTGCCACTAAAGGTTTGTTCCAATTGTCTTTCTGATGATGTTTTAAGATTGACCAACAGACAAAAGAGCAAGACAACATTGACCAAGAGACAAAAGTGAGTGAAGAACA
The DNA here is from genome assembly GCA_958496155.1 of Sisyra nigra. Lineage (NCBI taxonomy): Eukaryota > Metazoa > Arthropoda > Insecta > Neuroptera > Sisyridae > Sisyra > Sisyra nigra. The sequence continues at coordinate 13,162,907 of OY292314.1, read as the reverse complement.
TAAAATGGCAAGTTCGCTTGAGTTACAAACCGGTTAACCAATGCTTAAACATCGCCAAATCAGTATTGATATAAGCAACCTTCGCTCTATGCGTACTTGCGGTACTTGGTTCGATTCCCGTTAAATCCTAGATAATTCAAAATTAAAGACCTACAATAGATTTTGGTGGTGTTTATGCATCGTCATAGCTGAATGATTGAAACAAACCTTAAATAGATACCCAGTTTTATTATTTTTCTTAAATTCTTATTTTATGAAGCAAATCAATTTGGTAAACGAGGTATCCCAATGTTGTTCCACTTAACATGACTTAAAGCCCAATTTGAAAATCGTGCCCAAAGCCCATTAAAATCAAAATAAATAACAGTTTGTATCTTCAAGCATATAATTTTTGGATTTGAAGATCAAAATTCTTTAATGTCAATAATTTTCGTGAGTTTGTAAAACTTACAAATTGAAAAAAAAATGTTCCTCAAATTTTTTACTTAAAAAAATTTGTTAGCTAAAATACTTTGGAGAAAATTCAAATTCTCGCTAATTTGACCGAAAAAGAGGTTTCTATTATGAATTGTTCCGGCGTTACGTAGATCGTTAAGCAAAGCAAAATGTAGCAGAGATGATGCAAAAGATCTCTTCTTTTCAATAAATTTTTTTATCTAATCTTTGAATTGTTTTTTGTAGGATTAGTTATTTTCACCTAAACTTAGAGTGTAAAACTAAAAAAAATATCAATAACTTTATTTTACTGCAAAAACGAGAATTTTGAACTCACTACGTTAATAAAAAATATTGTAACACTTTGCAGCTCTTAGGATTTCTTTAAAATACTTAGAGGTTGACAGCAGCCAATGTCTTTTTTTATAATTAATAATTTCCAAAATTACACCAAGACATAGAAGTCTCCTGAATCGTACTATTTTAACCCTAACTAAATTTTCCATTTGCTTTAATCTTTACTATTTCTTAATTACAACTTTTGAAATAGAAAAAATACATACAAATAATTAAGCTTTAAATAAATATACGAGTATTTTGTCATAAATTTTTTGTGTCAGCTGAAAATATTTAATATGGTATTTTTCAAATATATGTCAATACTAATTTGCTTTTATACTATACAAATGTAATTAATTACAATCATGAACACAAAATTGATAAAATTTAAGCCTGTTCGGTTAGATAAAAGAAAAAATTCGTTTACACAACTAAAATTATGTCAAATAATTATAACCAAGAGAAATAAATTCATGAGCTTTCATTATTTGATTTAAAACGAAACTAATTAAATGAGAAAACAGTGTATTCAATATCAAAAATTAATGAACTATCGTAGTTTATACGTATCAATCAAATTGTAATCGAATATTATAAATATTATTATCAAAATAAGTAATTTCATAAACTAAAAAGATCCCAATTTTTAAATGCTTTAGATAGGAATGAAATGAAGATAAAAAATGGTTCAGTACCATGAACAGTAATATGAACAATCCATTTTCAAAATCAAAAATTTGGCAGTAAATTGGCTAAATTGGATGAGCTTTAGCGCTCACCATTGAAATAAATTGTCGAATTTTACCGTATACTGCCCATTTTTCTTACAAACAATTATACAGTTCGAAAAATGGGCTAATTGAAAAAAAAACTGGCCTGTTTTCGTACTAAGCTCGTGGATTTTTTGAGCGAGATTTATCGTTATTTTCATTGAAGCTGTCGTTAAACCATCAATAATAGCGAAATAAAAGGCAATTGAATCATGAATTGAATAAACAAAGCAAAATATCACGCTATATTCTCTTTAATTTTTCGAGTGTCAGTAAAAGTAATAATTTGTATAAATATTTCAAACATGGAAAATAGAGAATAATATAAAATAGACGTGAATGAAACAGTTTTTTTTTTCATTTGTAGTTGATGAAATTTTATACGCTTTTTTGTGTTCTGTTTTATTTTGCATTTGAGGCTTGTGTGCTATTTATTTCAGAAATTGGTTGGTACAGTAGAACTTTTTGTAACTGGAAACTAACTAGAATTTGGTGTACTCTTTTTGAGAATGATAAAATTTCGAAGCCTGGAAATCATTATCGTTTTTATGGTAAAAAATCATGGAGTCATATTTTAAAATAATATTTATAGTTTGCAAAATATTACAGTTTTATAAAATTTTTAAAAATATTTTTTAAATCGAGTTTACTTTCATGTGGTTTCTGTTTTTGATAATAATTATTTTAAAATAATATTTTACGGATAAAATTGAATGTTAATGTTGAATTTTAAATCACTAAAATTGTTTTAAACTCATTATTTTTAGTTGAAAAATTTTAAAAGAAAGCAGTTTGGTAACAAATAAGTCAATAATAATTAATCGATGAAAGAATTGGGAAATAAAAAGAAAAAAAATTGTTTTCAAATTACATCAAAATATTTTCACATTTAAATTTATATCGTATACTTAGATACTTAGACCTGGATGATGATTTACTCATATAAATAATCTGCTATGATACTTAGACCTGCTCTGCCTTACTGACTGCTTTTCTTTATTTTCTGGTACTTTGTCACTTAACTGTGCACTTTTTTTCGCCAACGTCCAGCTTCGAACCTTAACGGCCCCCACACCAGTCAGGATTCGAGCCAACAGTTGCTTAACCTGGCTGATGCCACAGCCACCTCCGATGTTAAGCAACTGTGGACGTTGGCGTCGTTTTCACTTTCTTATTGGAAATATCAATCACACATTAATTTAATGCTAAAACCAAAGAAACGACGAGATATTTAGGTAACACAAAAAATACAGTTGAATTGAGAACGTCTCCCTCTTTTGATGTCAGTTGAAAAGTGGCGTAAATAATACAACGAAAAAGAAAAAAAAATATAACTAGTGTAAAAGTATGAAAATTGGAAAATAATAAAACTTAGGTGTAAGCTTTTAAAAAACTTAAAGAGCCTTAAATAATATTTTTTAAAATTTTCTTAATGATCAAAATATTGTAGTAAATAATGTTTGTAGTATATCTGAATGTCTCTAAATATTCATGGAAATTATTTTTCGCAAATTCTGAAACACAAAAGCAATTTTTTAAGATCAAAAAATTTATAAACAGAATTTTGTTGTTAAAAGATAAACGGAAACTTTGGCGACTTGAGGTCTTATTTTCCCACGGTTAACATTTAAGAGAAATTATTCCATATAATTATACCTTATAAGCCAACTTAAAAACCGCCTTATAAAAAATTTTGTCTATGAGTTTCATTTAACAACAAAATGTTCAAATCAACATATTTTATCTAAAAAATTTGAACTTGTGAAAAAAATACGTTTCTTACGGAATTCACTGCCAAACTTGATTTTCAGTTTTCACACGACATGATTTAGACTTGTAAACAAACCAAACTTTAAGTAGGTATTCTAGTCTAGGAATTTGAAAAAATCGAAAAAAATTTTTTTTCATAATCCAATAGTTTATATATTCAAAAATATCTCCCTAAAAGGATTTTCAAAATTCAAATTATTTCCGAAGTTATGGCCGTTTTAGTCTTGTGGCAACTAGGCCGGTCGAGACTTAACGTAAAACTTTAAACGCGTTTTTCTCGAAACTACTTTTTTCGATGCGGTAGCCATAATATCTCAAGTTCTAATCAGCCGATTTACTTGCAATTTGGCAGGAATATTGTTTAAATATCTCTCTATCGGATGAATTAACAAAAAATGAAAATTTTAAATTTTTAATATTTTTGAAAAATTTGACAAAATTAAAAAATTAGTGAAAAAATCGACCTTTATTTTTGAGTAGCCGCCATTATATGAAAACATTTTTTTTCAGTTTTAGAGGTTCATGGGATAGCGACATTCGTACTTATCAAGAATCTCCCATTGTTTTATTTTTCAAATAACCACAAGGGTAGAAATCATGGCGACGAGGACACTGTCTTTTTTCCCTCTTCTCTACTTAAAAGACGCATAACTTAACGAAAGAAAAATTGCTCTTTGAAATTAATATTGTGTACTCTCTTTATTAAATAAACAAATGATAAAAAATGGATGGTAACAATATCAAATGCTTTTTTTATCAATTACCAAAAAACGCTCGAAATTCGGGCCGCTAGACTAGAATACCCCCTTAAGTCAAATATTAATTTTGAATTATCAGAGTAAATCAATTGATTTTATTATTATTATTATTATAGGTACATTATTATTATAGCAATTAATGACATACCATTTAATTTTTTAATTATAATCAATTTATTTCATATCAAAACCAGTAACTTGATTTAATGATTTCCTTAATTTTGTGGCTTTTGTGGTGTTAAAATTTTTAAAGTTATAAAACACAAAATTGTCTACAACTTTATTTTTGATGAAATTTTTGTTAAATCAGGATTCAAGATAGCGCGTGAAATGAGGAAAGAACTCGGTCGATGACAAATGAGTATATTATGATGATGTAACTTGGTCAATTGTGGTTTTCAGTAAATAGCTTAGTTAATATAGAACTCGGTCTTAGAATGAAGATTACCTGTATTAGAACCTAGGTATATTAACTATTTTCAAAAAGTGAAATAGTCAAACGCTAACTACACAATTTAACTCAATCCAGGGGGTTTATCAACAAGAGTGTAACTTTGCAATATAGTAATAACATAACAAAACATACACCGATATTTATTTTCCATTCATACACAAGGTTTAGTGGTTCAAATTTAAGAAATTTTATTTTTACGTGTTTTTTCACAAAAGGAAAAATGATGAGGTTAACAATAAAAAACCTGGTTCAATTTTTTGAAATATCCTACTATCTAGTTCTTACATAACTGATAAAAACCCCAAGACAAGCAAATCAAGAAAGAATAACAATAATAATTTGTTGCCTATTTATCGATATTTTTATTTCCTAATCCCATCAACCTAACAGCTATCTTCCGAATATGGATATTAATATTTGAACATTAGTGAATAACAATTTTGTTTTATTAATTATTTTAAACGATTATAGAATATAAGAAAAACACATTGCATTAAGAAGTCTTTTTATATTTGAAGCAATTAAGTGAACCTGATTACCAACTCGTGTCTTATTCAATCAAGTTTTACAGTCATAATTATGTTTAAGGTTGATTAATTAGAAATTTTTAAAAAAGCAATATATGCACCCCAAAATGCTGTTGCTGAAACAACTAATTGCATTTATAGCTTTTTATTGATATGAATTAATAGGCAAATTGTTAAAATGTAGACTAGTACAAGCTAATTTGATTTGATTGTTCCCGAAAGAGGGAACGTTTATATTTTCATAGAGCTATATCCTTGTACACATAGCAATACACAGATGATGCACATCCGATGCATTTATCCAATGCAATTTAATAACCCAAAATTGTCAGTCAACGCTAATGTTTTTATCGTGATTTTATTATGTTTTGTTTATTTTAATTTGCGCACAATAAATTGCAATTACAGCTACGAAATATGTTGAAATTTAGAGAAAAAAAAGGCAGTCGGAGGCGACGGACGACTAGAGGAATATGGTAGCGAGTGATTTATGCACTCGCACAACCACAAAACAATTGTGTTAATATAGTTTAATGAAATATACAATGACAAAACGACATAATTCTATTAAAATTCAACTCTGTACAGAGTGTATAACAGCTCGTTTCGAATGTTTACAAATGCAATCGATTTCCGGCTTTCAGATTCAATTCCCACATCGCCCATTATCAGCACATGTTCACTAAAATTTATAATAATTGATTCGCAGAAAAAATTAACCAATTCCACTAACTATATATGGCCGAATAATAACTCATTACGTTGGTTGGATATTTTTAATTGGATTTTATTTAAATATATTTTTTAAAAGCTTAAAACCAGTTTTATCTATGTATATAAACATTTAAATTGCGCTTCAATGCTATTTATTTTGGCTTGGATTAAATATAAATATCCTTTTCACTATTGAAATGCTTTAAACAAAGACGTATATCGTCACTTTTTGAATACATTAAGTGTCTAAAGAATAAAATATTTTAAAAGCCCCTCTTGCATTTCATGCATTGTTGAATATTATATTTTTTTTAATATAATATAAAGTTAGATTCAGAAAGTGACTTGATTTCCAGTAATTGAACTGAATTTGACATGCTTTCAGGTATTTCAGAACAATTTTTAAGCTAAAAATTGTTAATTTTGTTTAAACATTTGAATTTCAAGTGTTTGAAATTCACGTACTCGCATATAAGAACTGTAACCATTTGTATCGAATAGCTCGAACTCTTTGTGCAAAGTTTGATTTCAATTGAATTTTTATTTTAAAAACATGAATGCAATTTGTAAAAGTATGTTTATATACTTGGAAAGTCTAAATTATTTTAGACGGATACAACATGGGAATGGTTTTAAATGACGTAAAATTTATATTAAAACAACTGGTCATCACCAAGTTTTTGAAGTCTTTGATACCTAGTCTGTAATCGAATATAACGAGAAATTAAAAATTTTGAAAAACTCGTAAAATTCAAATCTATTTTCCTTAGAAAACGAGCTTTTATTGGCTTAAATTATTTATGCAACTTTAAAGATGGGCATACAATTAACTTAAAATGACTTAAATGCAAGTATAACTAAGTCCATGTAGCTGGGAACTATTCACCTAAAGTCAGTTTAATTCAAACATCAACTTCCTAATTTTAAGACAAGCCAATCATTTCACAAAAATGTCTGATGCTTTGATTTATGTTTACTTATTGAGTTTCTAATCAAAATCTATTCTAATATTTTATTAATTAACAAAAAAAAACATTTATAGTAGTTGAAACGCACCCTAAAAATTGTTCCCTAAATTAGAGTTTTGTTTTCACTTCCTGGCAATTTTTTCTATCAAAGGATTAGCTCTGCAGACGAGTCTACGAACGAATGAATAGGGGGAATGGGGGGGGGGTCTGTCTTGGAAGACAACGTTTGAGAAATAGAAGAAAAGAGACCGAATACATGCCATTCATTTTCGATGGGAATACAGATAGTCCCAATATACATATAGACAATACACTACTTCCAAAAGTCGACCATTTCAAATACCTCGGATCCGTTATAACACCAGATGCGTCTGTAGATGCAGACGTAATACACGTGTGAATACGGGCTGGATGAAGTGAAGAACTCTATCGGGGATCATGAGCGATCCAAAGATGCCCATGAAAACGAAGGGCAAATTGTATGAATCAGAATGTTGGACCACAAAGAAAAAACACAAGCAGAAGATGCAAATGGTAGAAATGAAAATGCTCAGATATTCGCAAGAATGACAAAAGAGGACAGAATTAGAAATTAATATATCTGAGGTAGTTTTGGGGTCGCGCCTATTCCGGAAAAACTAAAGGAAAAGAGACTTAGATGGTACGGATACACAAAAATATGCAAATAACGACCACGCAGTTAAACTCGCATTGGGCATACCAGCTCAGTCCAGAGGTAGAGGTCGCCGACAAGCCCACTGGTGGACGAATATTGAAAAAGAGCTGTGAGGGGAACAGCTGAACAGTGAGCTGACCCGTGATCGAAGGGTCTGGCGACCACGTACCAAAAGAACCGACTCTAGATAAAACTGATAATAGCCAATTATTTTATATTTTTTTAATATTGACCTTTATGAAAAACAAGTGGTGATATCACACCTATCAAGATTTCAAAGGTGCTTTGTTATAATGATTGAACTTCCTAAATGTTCAATAGAACAAAAACTATTATTACGATAAGCGAAACTTTTTTTTGAATAAGCAAGTAAGAAAATTACTATTTTAGAAAATTATTATTTTTGTTTTGAAAACTTTTTGTAAAGGACTGAAGTAGGTATTAATTTTAAATTATCTCACTGCTTTTGATTGAAATAGATTACAAAATTCTGAAGTTGGTAAACATTTAGTTTTCTGTGTTTTTTAAGTAATTTTAGGATGTTTGTGTATTATATGAAGCTAAATTAAAGAAACATTAAAACACAAATATTTGCGTAATTTCAACTTTTTTATTCCGTTGTTGGGATAACTAAAAATACAAAATGATTAATACTTATCTAAGAACGTACGAGTATAGATCATAATTGTAAATACATATATATGAGGATATACCTTCCTTATAGGTATAAAACCTATACACGTATTTGATTATTTCCATTAAAAATACTTATATAGTTCCAAAAATTGTTTGAAAGCAAAAAAAAAAATAAAGCTTCAATTAGTTCGTACAACAACAAAGATAAACAAAAGTTAAATTTATTTCTCATTGTTACCATAGTTTAACCAACAATACTCATTAAAAGTACGTCACAATAACTATGTGAAAGAAATATGTAGGTATTTTTTTAAATGTATTGATATTTCGTTGTTATCTTTATTATAGCAAATAAAAATTTTCTTAAGGTCAAATATTTTGATTTTTTGAATAAAAATATTATTAAAGTCGATAACAAAAGATAAATTCTTAGTATTAATAAACTTGCAGTATCAAAGTTACATTTTAAAAAATTGCATTTAGTTTGTTGAAATTTTTACTTGTTGAACGAGTATAATTTGATTTCTCAAGAATAACACTTAAAAGATTTGCCAATACCAGAACATTACAGCGTAAATGGTCAATTAGGCCCAATGAAATCCATAGATCAAACCGTGGAATCACAAGAGAATATTGTGGAATAATATAGTACAATTATGGATGGTCAAGTAGAGGGCATTAGGAATGTGTGAAAGTGCACATGTATATGGCGGCATACGGAATGAAAATTGCTTTCATGAATTGCCATAGTTTCAGCCTAATCCAATTACGTCGACAGGTTTGAATTAGCACTTTGCATAATGATTAAATCGATATTATCGGTAAATACTCGTGTGCCAGGTATTTAAATTTGTTTAAAAGATGTCAAGCGCTTTACGAGACCTAATTAAAAATAAGCTCTCTAATTGCACCAATTTAGAGTAGCTTTGCAGCTTGATAACTTTATCGACTCGTTTACCGTGCAAAATAGGGGTAATAAAAATATCAATATGTACTTTATGCAATGGGGTTTATTAATGCATGTATTAATCAATAGACAGTAATAAATAGGAAATATAAATGTTTTTAAAAGAAATGCGTTCTATATGACATTGGACAGAGAAAAACTTCATATAAATTACGGAAAAAATATTGCAGGTAACCTTAAAGTTAAAGACAAACTTAAGAATAGAACGTGTTCAAGACTTATTGGATCAATCCATGGTCGCAACTTGTATTTTCAAGACAGGTTCAAACCTGGATCGATCCACAAGCCAATTGAAATCGATTGGGGATTAAGATGGCATCGTTCATATCCGGCCATGATCAGCCATTCGAGTGATTCCATTTGAATCAGTCAATCATTCAACATTACATTCATCCTTTCTACATTCAACATGGACAGATTCAAGAGCTCATCAGCAGCGTCATTCCAACATGAATTTTAATAATATTTATATCATTTATCCCCATTTATTATTTATTACACATTTAAAGTTACATTCTCCTTTCTTTATTCATTAAATTCAGTTTCACTTTGTGTAGTTATTGCTTCCTTTCCTAACCTAAATAAAGTCCACTTTTCATTCACTTTTATCCATCCCCAAACAGAATTATTTGTGATTTAATGGACTACACCTCGTGAACTAGCAGAGACGCAAGATGTGCCAAAGACCACAAACGATTGACACTTACATTAGTATATCAAAATTAAACTGTATATTCGATTAGTCAATGTGACCCTCTCAAAAATTAGAATTTGATAAATCCATAATAATTATAATTCTTTATAAATCCATAAAATCAAGTTTTGGTTTGTTTTTCTTATTAAAATTGCCATATTTTTATAGGATCATAAATTAAGTACTAAAAAGTGTTTTCGTTTTGTTTATCTTAAGTTTAATTTTCTCTTCTGATTGATTTGCGTTATATCAATTGTTACTGCTAAAAGTTGGAAAAATGATAAGTTTTGTTTTATTTTAATTAAAGTATAAAAAAATCGAGTTAGAAAATCGTGCAAATTTAAAAATAAATTAAAAAATGGAAACGTTCCACAACATTAAAGATTGAGAGACAACAACGAAATATAACAACTCGTATTTCAATTAAAAAAACGTTGATTTACCCCGAGTGTAAACGACAGCGTACAAATTAAAATCGAATTCGTTTTTTACAAAACTTTTATGATAAATGAATCAAACCACTTCAATAAACATTCAATCAAAACATATTTTAATTAATAACAATTTTTTTCGATACACGATCAACTCGACTTTCGAAATTCAATGGAAACAAGTCAATGATTTTTTTTTCTGTTGAACAATAAGTTTTGCAATCAATAACAATAAATTTCATAGATTCAGCGGAAATGAAAGCGACGTAATTATCAAGTTTGAGTTAATGACTCATTAAACTTGAAAGTTTTTCTTGTATACGATTAGTTGGGCTTTTATGGTGTGAGCGAGTGTAAGCGTCAGAATGATTATTTATAGGGAAGATAAGCTTATTTTTATTAGTATTAATTATACCAATTGAAATGTAAATATCCTCTATGGCTTTAATGAAGTAGACTTAAAGGTTAATCACGTGCAAGCCAAAATGTAATCGTCTTTCTGAAGCTCTTGCAACGGAGATAAATCACTAATTTAAATACCTCGACGTATTCTCCGCATGCCTTTTATCGTATTTAAAGAAGACAAGAGATATGTGCTCAAGTACAAAGACAAACATAAATTTTCTCAAACGGTTAGCAAAAATGTTCAGTTTTTAAAAAGATATTTACAACGAATACGAGTTTCATTTGTATTTTCTTTACGTACGTGATTTGAATGCGAGACAGGCTCAAAGAAAATTGTCTGAATTGAAATTTTTGTCTTCGATATTTACGTTTTAATTTGCAATTAATTGAAGTTTTCAGCGTTTTTTTTTATGAAAAACTCTGTCTCTGTGAAAGTCAGAGAATTTAACGAAACTTCACGGTCTAGACGAATTTAAATATAGCAATTTTCGTTCATTTAATCTGAAAGTTATATGTTGAAATCACCCATCGAGTGATTTTCAATGAAAAATGTCAGTAATGTTATTAATAATTAGTGGAATTGTCTCTTCAATGCGAGCAATTTTATATTATGTTTGAATTGTAGATGTTGCCGGTTGCGATTGAGTTTTAATCGAAATATTCGAATTATGTAAATGGGAATTTGGAAGAGCACAGGGGTGACTTTTCAATTTACATGCCGATATATAATAGAAACAATGAGTACTAGTTGATTAAAACTTAATCTGGTCTCTCTAAAATGGTGTTTAGTATTTTTTTAGTTTTTCATCTAATGCTTGAAGAATTGTTCCTTTAAAACGAATAAAGAGTCTAATTTAACTTTTAATACTATATTATAAGTAAGTTAATGCTATATAATATATAAGTATTAATAATATTTTTTTGAACCCAAAATAATTAGACATGAGTAGTATGAAACCCATTAGAAAAGGAAGAAAATATAACAGAAATGAAAGGAAAAATAAATTACAGTCGATCTGTGGTCGGGAAGTGGTAAAAGGGGGGGGGGATAAGAATAGAAGTGGTTTATCTCGATTTCCAACAAAACTACAAATCCTATGGGAAAAATTTAAATAGAAAAGTTGTAGGTAATAAGTAGATCTACAACTTTTATGTTAACAATTATTTCACAAGACCTCAAAATTTATGTGAAAAATTCCAATAACCAAGTTTCTTCTTATTACCTACTACTTTGCTATTTAATTTTTTCCCATAGGACTTTTAGTTTGTTGGAAATCGAGATAAACCACTTCCACCCTTAACCCCCCCTTTCCACTTCCCGACCTCAGGCTGACTGTAATTTATTTTTTCATCATTTTTATTATATTCTCTTCCTTTTCTACTAGGTTTCATCCTACTATAATTTTTTTGGATCAAAAATGATCGACTTTGGTTCATAAGGCTACAATCTTGATTTTTGAAGTTTGAGTTGAATTACGAATATTATCATCGGCTAGGACGAGAGTTTTGAAACTCCAAACAAAAATGGGGTGAGAAAGAAAATTGAAATAAAAGCTCATATCTAAATATTAATCTTATGAAATCGTCACTCAGTAATTAAATATTAAGTTGCATAAAGTTAAAGGACCTTCAAACATTTTTATACCTTTTTTTTATTTAGAAATTTTTTTGAATTCTTTCCAAGATAAGTTAAAATTTAATTCGCCCGCCTATTCATTATGTACAGATTGTTTAAAAGGAAGATCTTTTATCTGTGAAGATTTAGATACTACCGTAAGAAAATAAGTTTGACTTGTAATGTTAACTTCTAGTTTGTTAAAAACCAAGTTTTAAGAAAAAATTAAAATTCCAAAACACTAACAAAATAAAGATATTAAATTTCAAGGCCTTAAAAATTAAAGATATAAAATTGGTAACATTAAGTTAAAAGGAGGCTTTCAATGTAAAAATCGCTTTAAAATTTAAAAGTGGAATCAAAGTGCTTGAAAAAAGATTGTTTGATGATATATTCGTGGCAAGTGTAAGGTACAAGTTGAAGAGTTTGCAAATAATTTGAATCGATAAATCTTTGATGATATAATTTATTTTTACATTGAGCGTATTTCATGTAGCAAAATGTATTTTCCAATGATAAATTACTGTAAATAGGACTTAGAACTAAGTTTGCATAATTTATTCAAGTCACGTTAAATTGTGAAGGAAAATCATTTAAAATTGTTGTGAGCACAGATGGGAACATTGGTTATAATTTATCATTTAATATAATTCAAAAGTTCAAGAATGAAAAGAGCGCAAACGATTCAAATCAGTTTGCTTAAAATTGTCCCGTTTTCCTTGTTCATTAGAGGCGACATTGCTGGCAAGACAAAGTGTCGGATGCACCGCTCTCTGAGTTTCTGAGCTTCCAAGTCACACTCTCAGCGCCGAATCCAATTACGAATTACGGAAATTTCTGAGCGACATCAACGCTCGATTTGCATCAAAATGCATTTTCAATGTCCGAATGCAACCTCCTAAACCGATTACTCATTACTCACAAGTAAGACTTCATTTACCAATCCAATTGGGAAAAGTTTGAGAACACCAAGAGGGGTATTTATTTAAATAATTGTGATAAAAACTGAAATTCAAGAGCTTAATTGTGTAACCAGAATTGATTTTATATTCAAGTTGAAAAAGTTTTAAATCAAACATTGGTTGGTAGGTAGGTAAATTTAAATGCATCTCAGTTGAAGATTTGTGTTGAATAAAAATTAATTTTATAAAGATAATTTATGTGAATACCATGAAATTAAAGCCTCCGTAAAGCGAAAATAAAAAATTCTAATAAGTTATATTTCTTTCATTACACATTTTAAAGAAGAAAAACTTTTATTGAAATTTGAATATTTTTTTTTGTACAAAAAATATAATAATGGTTTCATTTATATTTTGAACGAAATTAAAAAAAACAAGAGATTTTAAAAGCTGGAAAAACTTGGAATAAAACGTCTTATTTTTTTTTTGAATCTCTCCATTCTCTGTAATTATTTTTTGCATTACGTCAATCTGTTTCATTAGAACGAATAGAACGTCTAAATTCTAAGAAATTTCACGCTCTTGAAAGTTTTATATAATTTATATAGTAAAATTTTCTTTTTCTTAAAATGTTTTAAATACAATTAGTTGTATAAAATGTTTATCAAACCCTTTAATGCAAACCTTAGAAGATATAAAAGTCGAAAAAATGCATTTTTAAGAAAATTTTTAGAAAAGAAAAGTAGTGTGATGTTTTTTCGGGTTTTTAGGTTTATGTTTAATGATTACAAAATTATTTTTAACAATTCTTTATTGATTTATTTTACACTTTATTGTCACTTATAAACTACACGTTAACAATAAGTTAGTTCACTGTTTAACTAGTTAGTTTTCACAGTCACTTATTCTCTAATTATGTCACTCACTGTTGCACTGTTTCACTTTATTTCACAATTTATTTAACACTGTTTACTTTCATTATTTATTTTAACACTGGTCGAAGATTTATTTCACACTGGCTACTTTCACGAGAGACTGTTTACGTTGACTATTTATTTTCAGACCGTTCACGTGCACTATTTATTTAATGACTGACTTTTTCGTTCAAATAAACCCATTTTTATATTACTTTGTTCAGTTTCAGTTTAGTTTTGTTAGTTTGCTAGAAATTTCCATTCTTTTGTTTAATTTTTCATGCTCGGTGGTCTCGAAGACGAAGTTCTTAGGGAAAGAATATTCTCGAATTCCAGGAATTTCATAAGGTTCCTACCCATCCTCTAATAACGGTGCTCCTCTTTTGGCTAGTGATTGGTTCGGCCCATATACGGGTGAGAGCAGTTGACACTACCCCCAGAGTCATAAAATGACTTTTGACACATGGTAGCACATTCTTAGACTTGTGACAATACTCTTAATTTAACTTTAGAGACCGGATTAGGATGAGATTGCCTAAGTCGTACTTCCTAAGGAAATAATGCTTTGATATTTGGTGTTATTATAATGGTTCCGAATTTCAGCGGTAACTGAATTTTTTTCAAATAGTACTTATCTACCCAAATTAATATTTAGTGTAATTTATTTGAATGATTTTGTTAAAAAATATAGTATGAATTATTTATACGTTATATAATAATCAAGAAACACCTGATGAAGACCAAATAAAATGGTTAAAACGTTGTGTATTTGAAGTTATACGTATATTATTTTTATATCCAAGTTCCTGATAATTTAATCTTTTAAATATTAAACAATAAAGATGCTAATAACAACAATAATTATTATTTAAATTTTTTTATTTTTTATAACTAACCACAAGGGTTGTACTTTCGAATAAAAAAATTATTTTTATTATTTTTTTACTAAGAGCAACATCAAAATCCAAATCTTATATGGTCCACCTATACTTTCATGTCTTCTTTGCGATTTTCCGCGCATAGTTTATAACTATGATACCAGTACGGAAAAAATTGTCACAGGTCAGTGGCGTCACTATAGGGTGGCAGGGCTGGCAAAATGCCACGGGCTCCACGAGGATTGGGGCCTCGGTCCGAGAGGCCGCTACTCCAAGAGTAACCAAATATCAACACAACTAATGACCACGTACAAATTCATATAAATTATAAACATTTAAAACGGGAGGGGAGGGGTAAATATTATAACTAATTACGGGGAGGGGGAAGGCGGTTATCCAATGAAATTTCCACGGGCCTCAGATGGTATAGTTACGCCACTGTCACAGGTACATCTTAAACAACGAGTTCTTCAATCAAAATCTTTAGACAACCTAAAAGACTCTACTGTTTGATTGTACCTAAATAATTGTCAAAAAACAACATAAAAATAGACGGTAACAAGAAAAGTAAATTAACGATCATATTCTTCATTAAGTATTTTAGTGAAAACTATGGAAAAACTATTTTTTTTTTTTTAAATTGTGGCTACTTAGGTCAAAATGTAATTATTTGATGTTACTTTTAATAATTATCAGTTGAGATATAACTGAGGCACGACTGAAGCAACATATCCCAGAGTTTGTTTGAAACTTCAAAATGAATTGCGTATATTTCATTGAAACTCACATTAAAATAACTAAACTCACCTAAGTATAAAAATATGCCATTTAGTTAAGAAAAATTCAACTGTTAAATATTACAGAGAGAGCATAAGTTAAGTTACAATTTAAGACCAATGAAATGTTTTGTCTCGTTCACATTCACGACATTCACCTATCTCTATGAGTATGATCGATTGAATATAATTCTCAATTTTGAACCAGTCGCAATAAAAGATAATGAATGTAATAATGGAAACGTGACAGCAATAAAGTGTCCAAAATCAAAATGGACTACGAACGTGTCATTGATATTGAACAGCGATGACAATGTAATTCTGTTTAGGACATATCACAGTTCATTATGCCAATATAAAATTAATCTAGCAATCATACTAACTACCAAATAATATACCTACGTCGAAGTAATTCGAGCGACAATGCCAAATCGTACATTTCTATCGATTTGAAATGTTTGAATCGAACTCGATTATTAAACGAGGAATTATCACCTATAGGCTTGGGAAAATTAAACACAGTTATTACTCAAGCTCGAAGTCTTCTATTTCAATTTGATAAGGCCTTAAAAGTGAATTTCATTTTTGTAAATTTAATGAAACCATTTACGAGTTTAAGTTAGTTTTAAATGCAAAGAAAGTACGGAAATGTTTTAAATGGGAAAGTTTTCAGAAACTCTTTTATATGCGGTTGTAATTTAAAAATATTCCAGTTAAAACCAAGTGAAAATCCTCTCAGTCGAAATGAAAATTTCGAACTTAACCGAATAATAAAGCGTTTGAAAGAAAATATAAAATAAGGCCTCGTTGTCGGGCCAAGCACTTGCTTATTCGTTTATTGCCACGCGGCAACTTTGTGGAAATATAAGAATGGTAATCAAATGATAAAATTATTCCTCATGATTTTAACACACGTAAAAAGCTCAGCTTTATCATAAGGCTCAAGTTTATCGCCATGAAAATCACGAGTGGATATATATTGTGTAATATTTGATTTCATTTAATATTACTTGAACATGTCGCTCTCGTCAAACAAACTCGCTGCTGAATTTATTTAATAAAAGGTTCGTTTCGATAAATTCATAAGATATTTTTACTATGTAGTCTTTTGAATAATTCATCGAATTACGTCATATTATTTTTAAAAAAATATTTATAATTTGAACCTTCGAGGAAGTCTTTTGATAGAGAAATCTTGTCTACTTGAAAAGGTTTCCAAACAGTTTCATGTGCTTGAATTAAATTCGGTGTAAATTTTCGATCACATTTCTCATGTGTGTGTGTGTTTAAATGGCTCAGTTAAAACGTCGTCATGTCCGCAATCCTCCCACTTTTGAATCTGATCTGAGCCATTTCCGACAGCCAAACCTTTTACTAGTGAAATGTTACGCTATATTCTTCAAATTTACTACACCCATAGTACTACACTCTAAAAAAAACTTCCATTGGAGAAAATAATAAATATAAAAAAATTTCAATTGAAAAAAAATCAAAATGAAAAATAAATAAAAGTCTGTTAATAAAAGTATTGCAATCGAACGGGTTTAGAAGTAGCATTTTTCACTGCAATTTCTCGAATGTTACAATAAAGCTTGAATGTGTTTAACAGTGTATCCCTTTCCCTGTTTCGTTAGGCTATTTTTTCTCGATCGAGAGCTTTGATGCAAATTCTATTGGTTTTTTCGAATAATCAGAAAATATATTTGCGGTTTGAAAGTTGTAAATGTGATAGTAAAGACAGGCAGTAACGTCGGGAACGCTTGTAGCGACTATTTATTTAAAAGCAACTCTGTTGTTCGAAGTCCGGGAATTTGTTGCGATCATTCACGAAATCCTTATAGCTGTTCCAATATCCTGATTTTTCACAAACTGTTTCATCAGTTCGATTCGAAGCAAACACTCGTCGAGTTTTTATTAATGCATTTTTTTTCCAATTACGAATACCTACATGTTAATATGACGTTCGGTTCACTAAAATTGTACTCAACGGGAAACGAGTAGAATTCATTTTAGAAATGTTAGTCATTTCACGAGATATTATCAACCACAATGAAGTATTTGCTCTAACACCAGTCAATTAAAATACCACAATTTATTGAATTAAATGTTTAATTCAACATGTACACAGAGAGAAGCTTCTATGTCTCATTATTAGCAAAATTTATTGAACATAACGCCCGTTTCAATATTACAGACTTATACTTGGATTCCTATAAATTAATTATTCGCTTCTACATTTACAAGGTCTAATTAAAAACCAATTTATTTGCAACATGATATTGAGTTTTGAAAATATTAAACTTGTCCTCACAGTATTGAAACTTTCAACTAAAGCCAACAAAATAAAACTGAAATGGTATAAGAACGTTAAAATCGCAACCAACAAATAAAAAAAATGCTAAAAAATTTTACTATAATATTAAGAAATGTAATAAATCATAGGCACATCAATTTAAAAAATATTCCTTCACTTTCTTTTTTTATTTTTTGTAAAAAATATTACAAAACTGCGACAAAACGATAGTGAGGAAAAGTTGTTGAAGGCGCCAAAAAGCGACGTTTATACAAGACAAGGAATCTAAAACTGGTTAAATATGCCGGACATATACGAAACCATCGATTACGTTCAAAAGTGTTCTTAACAATGAACGATTTAGAATGTAATCAACTATTTCGCGGGTATGGAACAGGGTGGGAGGTAAAAAAATTCTTTTATTTCAAGTCTCAACTGTAAGCAATAAAATAAACATACAGATCTAGAATGAAAGCCTACACCAATAATTATTTTTATTTCTGCCACATTCTCAAATTTTTGAAATCCAAAAATAATTTTTTTGAAATCCAAAATTAATTTTTTTGATAAGAAAAAATTATTGAGACAAAAACAACTAACTAAAACTAACTTGTTGTACGCTCAGTAAAATGAAATGGTATCAGCACGTGATTCTTTTTTATTATTTACAACTGTACTGTGATGTTTAAAATATATACTATATAAAAATGTTATTAAAATCTATATAAATAAAATGATAAATAGCTGTTTTCCAATGTTTGCGTTTAACTCAAAAACTACTTTATAGATTCCGATCAATTTTTTTTTTTTGTTTTACTTCTTATATACTTGGTTCTTATCTAAAAAAGAATTATTACGATATCTTCATAAAAAGCAAAGCAATTAAAGTTTTAAAAAATGCCATTTTTAGAAGCAAAACGGCTTAAGCGGTGGATTTTTCGTCGCTTAGATAGAATGGAGCAAACGATCTAATGGGCATGGACTCGACGGGCTGGACAGACGATGTTTCTCTTTCCACTGCCCACTGATTATTTCATATTTTAGCGTAGACTTAATGCAGCTCAGCGAGATATTAGATTAATAAAGATTTTTTGATTTCTATAATTTCTATTTGTTGAGCCGATTTTAAAATATTATTTGTAGTTTTTTTTTAAATTCTCTTTTAGCTTTTTTATATTTTACTGTAAAAACAAAATTCAAAATACAGTTTTAAGTTACAACTGTAACAATAATCAAATTACATTTCTACACCCCCTTTTATTATTGCATATATTTTTTAACCAGAAAGAGCTAAGTTAGTGAGAAACATTTATTTCAATCAAACTATATGCCAAAAAATTTCTCCCTCAGAATCCGCAATTTCTTTAAGTGTAAAGTTTTAAATTGATTAAAAATTAATTTTTAAAAAGTTTGCAAACTAAAAATTAAAATTTCTGTAAAGTACAAAAAAGTCAGTTTTTTTCATTGCTCCTTAAATGCTCTCCCGGATCCGCAATTGCTCCAGGCGAATAGGTAATAGTTAATTAATAATTAAATCATTCAAAAATTTTCAAACTCAAGAGTTAAAATTGCTATAAAACCCAAAATAATTTTTAATTGAAATTTTTGTTTTTCTTTTTTTTAAGTTCTTAATCTGCTATTTTCATTACGCAAATAATTGATCAAATTGTTGCCATATTTTTAATAAGAAATTATTTTAAACTATTTATGCATGAATTGTTGTGTTATGACGTCATCAACTGCCGTTAGATCTTATAAACAGTGTTTATTTTAGATAATAGAGCAATTTTTATTTTTGAATTTACAAATTTTTGAAAAATTAATTATGGTTAAGTAATAACTATACACTCAAAGCAATAGCAGATTCTGAAGTAGCAATTTTTTGGCACATAGTTAAAAATGTTCTACGTTAAGTTCTTTTCGGTTATTTTTAATATAATTTTTCTTTAAATTTTATAAATATTTTTCCCCTGTAAATTAAATTTGTTCTTAACATAATAACCTACGCAGACGACGTCGCGGGTGTCAGCTAGTAATAATATAAAAGTGTTTAAAATATATGCTTTTATAGAAATAAATTTATTTTTACTGAAAACTCTCTCAGATACAATTTTTGAAATTGTTTAAACTCAAGTTATGGTTTAAAAGTCCATTTAAAAAGAAAATTAAAATTACTTGATAAAGAAAAAAAATGCACTGTTCACTTAAAAAGAAAAGTTAGTTTACATCTCAATTTATACAGAAAAAGCTCGAGCATTTGTCGCTCGTATGAACCATCTAGAGATGGAGAGAGCTTACAAGAGATAGCGACATGTTTTTGTTTGTCTTCCAAATCCAAACCAATATTCAAATGCCATTATCTTTATCTCTGTTTCTTTTAAACAAAATTTGTGTGCGTTGGTTCTTTGAATCCGTGAGATTTATATGAAGATATGAATTTATGGTGATCATGCATATTTCTCAAATGAAAATATTTATATAGCTAAAACTCTTTTGAATTTATTCCTTGCGTGCGCTGAGACAAACAGTCGAGATGTATCGATTTAATTTTTATTAAAAAAATCACATTGAATAAGCAAAAATTGTGTGATACAAGCGAGATAATAATTATTTCCAAGACCAAACAGTCGCATAATCAACATTCATTAAGCATTTCTGTCTCGCATAATCCAATTATTTCCATCATTCATTTGTAAATAGACCAACGTTTTCAAATATTTAAAGAACATAATTCAGGATTAGTACGGCTCTGTTCCGTCGAACTGTTTAAGAGTTTTACATTTTAAATTCTCACATTGCAAACCGATAAATTTTTCAAGTTGCACGATTCAAAATGGATGTAACTTTTCTAACGTTTCGCGCCGCTCGAGTCTCCATAGGGTTGTTTAAGACTTCCACGCCAGTTGACCTGAATTTAGTGAGTTACAAAGTCCATCATATACGTGCAAATGCTTTGTTTAACAGAACAATTTCAAGTCTGCTCTAAATCAAAAAGATAAAAAGAACTTAAAGCTTTCGTCTCTAGTCGCTTCGAAGAAACAGTAAATTGTTATACTTGAAATATTTATTCGTTAATAAATGAAAAATATGTAGGTTTAAGTGGATTTATATTTGTTTTAAGAATTGCATTTTTTTCAATATTTGGAAAATTTATGACATAACAAGTTTCTTTCATAGTAAAAAATGAATCTATTTTATAACCTTTTTCTTCATGACTCTAATTCTACAAACATTTTGATACTGTCAAAACGATTTTTAGGTTAATAAATCTAATATTTTTAGGCCACTAAATAGAAAATTCATTTGTTATTTTTTAATGAACTCAATACATATTAATAGAGTGAAGTGAGGTAGGTTCGGACCGGTTTTTGATAAGTTCTACTTTACCATTTGTTTTTAAAATTATGTTTCAAATATTAAACATTATGTTAGTATTATCGTAAAGTGGAATTAACACTCTTTCAATTTGCATTGACATAAACACAAACTTGTAAGTACTGGAAATTACAACTTTTATGAAAATCAAAAATTTTAGAAGCTATTCCGCACTTGCCCCGTCATATGGGGCAAGTCCGTAAGCAGTCGTTTAAACTCATTGAAGTCAATATCATAGTCAAGTCATCGTCAAGTTCATACGTTATATGGCGAAATCTGAATTCTTCATTCACCATTTATGAAATGCTTTTTACTAGATTTATAAAGAATAGTTGTTTGTACTTAGGTATTTAAGTACCTTTATTATCCACTCACCATATGCTTAGAACTTCCCCACTCACTAATGTTTTCGGGCAAGAACGGAGTAGTGATTTTCTCAAAACATTAGAAACAATCAATAGAATTTATTCATTTAGAACAAATTTCAAGTAATTATTTTAATACTACCAAAAATAATCACTCAGGATACAAGATTTGTTATAATATGACGGCAATTATCATTTTCAATATTAAGTCAAAATAAGGTGAAAAAAAAATTACAGTGTGTTTACATTGGGACTTTACAGGGACATTAAAAGAGAAGTTTTTACCAAATTTTATTACAAACATTTTTTTTGTAAAAGATAAAAATAAAAAACAAAAAAATTAGTTATTGGAATTTTACACATAAATTTTGAGGTTATGTGAAAAAAGTACAAAAGTTGTAGATCTTCTTATTACTTACCACTTTGCTTTTTAACTTTTTTCCATAGAACTTGTAGTTTTGTCGGAAATCGAGATAAACCGTTTCTACCCTTAACCCCCCATTTTTTTCCACATCCCGACCACAGTTTGACCGTTATTTATTTTTCCTTTCATTTTTGTTATATTTTTTTCCTTTTCTTATGGGTTTCATCCTACTATAATTTTTTTTGGGTTCAAAAATTATCGACCCTGGTCTATGAGTTAAGTGCCCAATTGTATTTGAAAAGTGTCTAAATCGATTTGTAAAATGTCCACATGCTGGAGTGTAAAACCTCTATCAACAGACCAGATACTAAAGCTAGGGTAATTTTTATGTGTAAAATAATAATAATAATTATTATTATTACTAATGATTAATAATAATAATAATAATTATTATTATTATTATTAATAATCATTTGCCAAAACAATCATGAAATTCCTATTGTTGCACAAATATCAGTGTTTGAAAATCATTACTAACTATACCAAACATTTTTATGTTTTTATGAATTTAATAATTGTTTTATTTCAAAAATAAAGTTTATACTTATTTTGTTTATTTGTAGAACAACTTTTTTCCTCATAAAAATTAATAATGATTTCCACGTTTATCAATCACTCAAGAGTAATATAATATTTTCCTTAAATTTCAAGGATTAAAAAAAACTCATGTTATTTGCTTGAATTTAATATTTGTTGTTTTTATTTTCTTACAATTTCCCTCTTTACGTTATTATCCTTTGGGATTGATATCTTCGGGATAAAAATGCTGACACAAACTATCATTCATTCCACGAGAGCATCATTATTTTAAAATAAATAAATATCTTATTTATCCATTTATTGTAACAGATGAAAAGGCTGAATTAAGCTCTCGAAAAGAAAACGCTGAGAAATTATTTTGAAATAATGATACTTTATAAAATGTGTAGGAGATATTGATTCCTATCCTAATGCATTTGACCAATAAAAAACATTAAATTTTTCATTTATTATTTAGAAACTATCAGCTATTATTTGCTTTCTTAACTTTGATTGAATAGTTTGGCTTTATTGCAGATGTTAAAAAAATTGCTCGCCTATATCTATAAGCCAATCATAATTTGAAATTCCTTTGCAAACATTTCAAGCATTTCAAATTAAATTTCCGCAACTATGTAAATCACCTTCGTAATTTTCCAACAAATGTCAAAGCCTTTTGGCATTTAAAAGAATAATTGTTCATTTTGTGTTGACAAAGAAAATATTCTCATATCACAAACGTACGAAGAACATATGTATAATAAAGTACAACATTAGAATAGAGACATTATTTAAATTACGAAAATGTAAATCATGTCACTCAAACGTTAATCATTGGAACACACTAACTCACGTCATGCTTTAGATACAAATGCGACATCCTTATTGTTCTTCGAAGGCAATAAAGTTCAAAATATTGTTATTTACATCAGCGTTATAAGAATCAGGTCGCTGAATATATTAATCTAATTAATTATGTATCCTCCAGTCTTGTTTTATGATTACTTAAACGATAGCATTTCTAATTTTATTACTCCAAGTCAATCTATATTATTATTTCTGGTTTGTTTCTTTAAAATTGAAAATGCTAAACTAATTGAATTCAAACAAGACAAATTCTGTTTTAAGTATATTTTAATTGGAGATATTTTAAGACCAATACGAATTTAATTTAAGTCACGTATCACATAAAGGCACACTGTCATTAATAATTTTAGTATCAAAAAGGGGGCATCTTAGAATTACGCTGGTAATAATTTTAAATATTATTTTCTTTTTCTTTTCTTGAAATTTAAAATAATGATAACTTTGCGAATGTGATGGTAAAATTTTAATTTCATTAACAGTTTATTTGCTTCTTCAACATTCCAGTTTCAAACAACTACAACTCAATTATTTTCCCTTTTTATTAACAAACATTTCAATCGTACCTGACAAACTAAAACATTTTCCCATTTTACATACACTGCAACAGAAACCTTTTAATCCACCCGAAATATACACACTATCAAATTACAAACCACCAACCAACAGCTTAACAAAACTCTCGAATTTGCATTTGGAAACTCATGTCAAAATATGAATACCAAACACCAAAAAACAACGACGAGAAAAACGAGTGGGTTTTGCGTTAAATTTCGAGTGAAAAAAGAGGAAAATTTTCCAGGCGATTTCAATTAAGAACGAAGTGAATTTAATAGAAATAATTAACAATACGTGAGCTAGTGGAGATTAGACGTTTTTAAATTGAAAAACTCAACGAAATCTTGAATGTTTTGTAACATGAGTAAGTTTAGTTGGGTTACTGAAAACGTATTAAGTTTTCTCTATTACGCGAGCGTCAGATTTGTTTTAAATCCTCGAGCGTATACAATTACCTTGTTCCAAGATCACAATGCGAAAGATAAATAGAACAGAAACACTTGCAGACATTAAAACGAAAAATAACACGAGTTATAGTTTGACGAAAATAATCTCACAACGATTTGTAATTACTTGCAACGTTGAGTGTAATTTGTTGGGAAGGGTATGATAAAAAAATACTAAAACAAAATGAGATTGCTTTCGCATCGACACAAAATCAACTCTCATTTCAATAATATTCAAATGTATGAAAATCTTTTCACAACGTCGACAATATCACATAAAAAACATAAATATCATTTTAGTGACACATCCATTTGGTTTTGAAATACCCCCTATTGCTAAGACGGAAATAAAAGAGGAACTTTAAAATTGAAATGTCATTTTAAAAACCAACATTATTGCTTCATCTTGCTCTTACATATTAAACAGCTTAAACGTACTAGGCGAGAATAAGATAGCTTATACAGAGAGCTTTTCAAAAGCACGAACGCTTTTTACTAGTTTCCAATCTTGGCGAATATTCTTCTTATTGATATCATATACAGTTGTGTATTTATTTATGAATAAATTCATTTCGAACTACGGGGCGTTATTATTATTTTCGATCTTCAAATGATAGATTCGTTTCCATTATGTTAACAAAGTACACAATAATATATTGAACCAAACATTTTTCAAATACGAATTATTCAAATTTTTTGGAACTTCAAACTTTAATGGAAAGAATATTTATTGAAATTTTCTTTACAATATAGTTCAAGATTGCCGCTTTCATAAACGATGTCTCAATGGAAATTCTATGAGAAAATGTTAAGAGCGTTAACAAAACATAAAGAAAACGAAAATTCTTTCATAAAGTAGTTCAATTATTACTGAGTCGTCTTTTAACTTCTTTCAATATTACGTTAGCTGATTAATGATCAATATTATTTTGACAATTTTGTTTGTTGTAACTCCAAACAAGTTTTGAAAGGATTAAATAAGATAACGATTAATTACGAAAGGGAGTGACTAGGAATATTAAAGACAAGAAATAAGGGTGAAATTGAAGTTATTAAGAGCCAGTTTCATTAATTCATGAATCAGTTAACTTTAATCTTTAATAATTCATAGTGAACTAATTACTTCCAAATAAAAGCAATTAGCGAGCTTGAAATTATAGTTGTACTTTGTGCTTTGATAAAAAGTTGGTTTATATTTATTTTAAATTAAATAAGTGGCAAAACTATTACAAAATATTGCAATTTATTGAAACAAACAATAATTTCATTATGATGGATATGTAACGGTTAACAAACGTAAAAGAAGCCTTGAAACTGCAGCACAAAATCTTGTTAAACACACCATATTATGTAATGTCCCAACCTCAAACAAATACGAAATTTTATATAACGAGAAAGAAGCTCCTAAAATAAAATACCGACCTCCTCCTATTTATGTCAGGGAGCCGAGTTCAAAGTTACCACTTAATGATATTAAGACCCTTATTGGGCAAGACAATTTTTACATCGTTGACCTAAAAAAGGGTCAACTTCGAGAAACAAAAATGCAACCTAAAGAAGAGGTTCATTATACCCAATTGGTCAATTGGCTCGACAAACTGGGCAAAAAATATTACACCTTCCAGCTGAAAAGTGCTAAAGGTCTGCGAATAATCATCAAAGGAATAGATCACAATGTGAAGCCGGAGGATATTAAGGCGGAACTCCTAGATAAAGGCTACCAAACAAAGTCAGTAGCAAATGTCATCAACAGATTTAAAGAACCGCAGCCAATGTTCAAAGTAGAACTTACTCCTGAAAGCAGTAAGGTGAGGGAGAGTACAACTCACCCCATCTATTCATTAAAATACATTTTACATAGAAAAGTCAGCATCGAGAAACCTTATAAAAGCAGAGGTCCCGTACAATGTATCAACTGCCAAGAATTTGGACACACTAAAGGATATTGCAAGCTCGAGAAAATCTGCGTGGCTTGTGGTGGCCCTCACAATGCATCCGATTGTATTAATGACAAAAAAGATGTAACAAAAAAAAAAATGTAGTAATTGTGGTGGCCAGCATACGACGAATTACAGAGGTTGTCCGGTGTATAAAAAAATAAACCGCTCAGGCCGCGTAGCAGGGAGCGTCGTCCAAAACCCAATGAAGTTTACCAAACAAACTCACACAACCAAAGATCAGCGTATCACTGAACTCGATAAGCCAGACGATTGCCCCAAAACAGCAGATCAAGGAAACAAAAGGAATGGCACGCGCCCCGGTGTATCATATGCCCAAGTGGCCGGGACTCCTACAATGGAGCAAAATGCTCCTTCCTTAAAGAGCTTTGAAACTGTTGTTCAAATGATGATGACACTTATAAACAGTATCCAAAATTTAGTGGCTTCAATTAATAGCATCCAACTCATACTCGCTAAACAGGCTCAGCTTCTCGAAATATTGGCTAAAAAATGAGCGTAATAACGTTGACAAAATGGAATGCAAATGGTATTCTGCAGCACAAGGGCGAGGTCGAATTGTTTTTGAGCACACACTCCGTGGATGTTATGTTGGTATCAGAAACCCACCTCACTAGTAAAAACTATTTCAAAATTCAAGGCTACACATGCTATTCCAATAATAGCCCAGATGTTAAACCTCGTGGAGGGACTGCTGTGCTCATTCGAAACCGCATAAAACATCATGCAATCACACAATCCACCATCCCTTCATTGCAATATACAGCTGTGCAAGTCCACCTACTAAAGTCTAAAATAAACGTCGCTTCGGTGTATTGTCCGCCTAACCTGAAGTCAACCCAAGAAGATTTTAACACCTTATTCCAAAAATTACAAAAACGTTTCATAGCAGCGGGAGATTACAACGCCAAATCGCCACAGTGGGGATCTAGATTAACCACTCCGCGAGGAAGGGAACTATTAGCAGCAATAAACACAAATGCACTTAATTGGATCTCAGGAGGTTCTCCAACCTACTGGCCGGCTGACAAGAAAAAAATTCCGGACGTAATTGATTTCGCGGTGTTCAAAGGCTGGAGTAGCAATAAGATCAAGGCTAAAACTATTCCTGAACTTTCTTCCGACCATTCTCCAACAATATTCCAACTCTTTGAAGACTATCAACCAGTTGTAAACAAAGACAGTTGGACTAATAGCTCTACAAATTGGAGCTCCTTCAAAAGCTGTTTTGCAGATATCTTCAATGAAAATGTTAGGCTAAAATCAAGTTTTGACATTGACCAAGCAATTGAATACCTAACGCATTCAATATATGAGGCAGCTAAACTAGCTTCTAGCGCAACGCCCTCTCGATCCGCTCCTTCTACCACTCGATCCTTCAACAGTGAAATACATACCTTACTTAAAGAAAAACGAGGCGCCAAAAAATTATGGCTGAAGCATAGATCACCAAATGCCAAAACATCTTTAAATCAAGCCACTAAAAAACTTAAAAATGCTCTATCTCAAAAAGCAAACGCGGAGCTCCAAAACTATCTATCCAACGCAGATCATACATCTAAGTCAGGCTATGCTGTATGGAAACTGGCGAAAAAAACCAAGAGACCTATCCAAACCAAATATCCCATACGGGACACACTCGGAAATTGGATGGAATCCGATTCCGAAAAAGCAGAAGCCTTCGCCAGACATCTATCAGGTGTCTTTACACCAAACCCTGCTTGCGGTGTCCCCATCAGCCTCAAACACCTTTCCTGCACAACCCCCAATGCTAAAAACCTCTAAAATTTAAATTTTCAATACTGAAAAATAAAATAGATAATCTAAAGCCACATAAAGCTCCTGGTGTTGATATGATCAACCCCAGACTTATTAAAGAACTCCCCACCAGTGGCAAGCGTGCAATTTTGTTTATCTTTAATGCAATTTGCAAGTATAAATACTTTCCACCTGCTTGGAAGAAAGCCAAGATCATCCTTATACACAAGCCGGGAAAAGATAAAACAAGTATAGATGGCTACAGACCAATTAGTCTCCTCCCTGTGCTGTCTAAGTTGTATGAAGGGCTTCTTCTCTACAAAATAGCGCCAATTATACAAAAAAAAGAAATTATACCCTTGCACCAGTTTGGTTTCAGACAAAACCATAGTACTATCGAGCAGGTCCACCGTATTACAAATTATATAAAAAGATCTCAAGAAGAAAAAAAATATTGCGTGGGACTCTTCCTGGACGTAGCCCAGGCCTTTGACCGCGTTTGGCACGAAGGTCTCTTGCACAAGATAAGGAAATATCTACCTCACCAGTACTATGCTATTATCAGCAGTTACCTTCGCGACAGGAAGTTCTACGTCCAGTATGGGAGTGCCATAAGTAGTTTCTACTGTATGGCTGCTGGTGTTCCTCAGGGCAGTGTGCTTGGCCCAACTCTATATAACTTATTCACGTCTGACTTACCCACCGACAAAAATATAATTACATCGACTTTTGTCGATGATACAGCAATACTCTACGCAAACATTAATCCGCGATTGGCCACGAGAGAGCTGCAGTCTCATGCAAATGAAATCATGGAATGGGCAAGGAGATGGCGAATCAATATTAATGAGAGTAAAACAAAACTCATTACGTTTACTCTTCGCAAAGGAGAGTGTGGGCTGATCTCCATCAATAATCGCCCTGTTGAGAGCGTACAAGAGGTGAAGTACCTGGGATTTCACTTGGACCGCCGTTTAACATGGAAGATCCATATAAAAAAAAAGGTAGCACAGCTAAAACTGCTGCACCGAGAACTCCGATGGTTAACCGGAAAGAGATCATCTTTGAATCTAGCCTCAAAGGTCATGCTCTACAAATCCTTTCTCAGACCAATCTGGGCGTATGGAGCACATCTGTGGGCAGCCGCTAAACCCTCCAACGTTGAAATAATCCAGAGACAGCAGACGGTTATATTAAGATCTCTTCTCGGGGTTGGTCGCTACATTAAAAACGAGATCATACAGCGTGATCTAGACGTAGAAACGGTGGTGGAATACGCTAAGCGACAGGGAACCAGGTACTTAAAACGAGTTAAAGTCCACCCAAATAAATTAGCTGTTGGAGCTATTCAAGAAACACCTTATAAAAGACTAAAGCGAATGGATCCTATTGAATTTATCAATTCATAAATTAGACATCTATATATGTATGTAACTGTATGTATGTATGTATGTTTGTATGTATGTATGTATGTATGTATAATGTATATGGGTGCATAATATGTAAATTGTGAATCTCATTTGGTCATTTTTATTTAATAAGTATATATAATATTTTAATTGTTATTTAATTAAGTACTTAATTTTAAATTACTAATTTTAACAATTCTTTATTCATAGTAAGTTTTACGTTAATTAAGTTTTTATACATTCTTTATTTATTTTGTAAGTAGCCATAATTCTTTTACCCTGACTATGGTCAGGAGAACTATGAATTTTTTCTGTTAGTATTAAGAGTTGCAATAACCTAGGCTAGGAGCACTATGTGTTCAATACCTAGAAACAAATCAAAGCAATTAAAAAAAAAAAAAAAATTATGATGTGTATAATTATACACCCTGGAGGTGAGACAACTAAAAGTAAAAACATACTAAAGATATTTTATTCTTAAGTATATTTGAGATTCCTTAAAAAAAGATTTTTCAAAATATCACCTCTAAGTGACTCAAAGGGAAAGTTGAAAATTTTGGGATTTTTGGGATTCTCAACGGTCAATATCCTCATATTTTTATTTCACTATCTTTAACTCACTTAGTATTTTTACCTAATATATGAAATAAACTCAATTTTTATAATAAAAGTCCCGGTATGTATTCTGCTGCTTGCATAATGGTTATTTTGTACTTCATTTCTTTATAGACCGATGTTTATTTTATTAATTCAGACTGTATTAGCTTTATTAAATTTTACGTGAACAACATCATGGGTAGCTTTAGCTTATCAAATATTAATTTTAGCATTTAAAGGTTTGGCAATGCAATAGTTCTTGTGGTCGCAAAACAAGAAATGATATTCTTAGAAAATATGGTAAATCTTAACAATTTGAGTCAAAAAATAGAAATTTTAAAGTGAAACTTATTGTACATTGTCTCAAATTTTTTGGCCTGTCTTTAGCATTTCGCGTGTTACATTCTCCTCAGAAAATCGGCAAGTGTTCGGAAGAGCTCAGCAAGCCAATATGGCAGCACCCATAAGTATAATACAGTTACAAAAAATAATAGTGTATACACATTGTTAGCTATAAACCATGTCGTTTTACCAGGGTTGTTGCGCGAGCTATTGCTGAATGGCTCGTTTCTTCTCCATCGCAACGTTTTAGTAAAAGTTGTAATTAATTTTCTATCATATTTGCATTGGTATTTGTGTGTTTTGATCAGTGTATTGATGTTGTTGTTCATTTGATCATGATAGTGAAAGATACTGCTAGTGAAAATATTGTGAAAATATCCGACGGTGAATTAATTTTACGTCATAAGAGAAAGACTGCTGGCAGAATTTGTGCTTATAGAGACAGGAAAAAGGTTCTTGGTGAGTTTATTTAGTTTTTATAGTAAACTTATTAGACTTATTAGAACTTTCTTCTGGTGCATAAATACATATGGTGCATACATATGTTTATGTATGTCGGAGCGATAGGTTGTTTAGTGTGATGTTTGTGTTAGTGTGTAGCCCTTTCGTCCAGAAACTATTTCTTCGCCATAGCAAACTTTAAACAATGATTGAACATGATATTCTTGAAGAAACGTTACAATAGATAACAACAGGCAGATGATAGATTTAACAATAATCAACAAATTCAATAATGAAAATAACATTCGAGTATTAACATCAATAATGGATATTCAAAATTAGTTGCAGCTTAAGTCAGACAGCGAATTCGTGCCACATCCATCGACCCACACTCATCTTGATTCCAAACCGCACTGAGGGTTGCCAAAAGTGTTCACCACGAATTCAGTAAGTGGAGCAAATTCTTCTTTATTAAAATCTGTATTGAAATCACCAGATAAAATAACAGGCATTCGTCAATATATTTCTCGAGAACGGAAAAATTGTGTCGAAAGCGTAGCAAATGGAGTTAGATGCCAAACCTAGAAAATCTATTATATCGTCTATTTTAATACCCTTAATCGAGAAATTTTGCGAAAATTTTCAGTTACTTACTTAAGTGCCTACAATCCGAAAAAAAAGTTTCACTTGCATCGTGGTTTCGTAAAACCACACAATAATTTTTTTAAAATGAATATTGAAAATGCAAAATATTGTCCTCAGTTAATTTATTTGCTTTATCTAGGATATTTCTTCTTTTTATGAATTACTCGTATTATTGCTTTGTATATTTAGTAATACCATACATTTTTTTATGTATACTCATAAGCATTATTCCAATTATTGATAAAATATTGTAGAACAAAGAAAATTATTACTTAGTAACGTAATCATGTTTCAATGCTTATTGTAAGTCATAATTTGTATATTTTAATTAGCAAAATCAATAAAACTAATTTTATTGAGTAAAATGTTTCCACAATCTAAAAAACTCAGCATAAGCTTCTTTCTACAAACATCATAATAATTAAATTATTCGAAACAAAAATTTTAAATTTTATAAAATAAAATCGATAATATCAGCATAAATTTTCAATAAGACTTAATTAAATTACGCTTTTCACAGACTCATAATCCCAAAAAGCTTTTTTTATAATTATATCATTATATCAAACCCAGCATAAATATGATAAAATCGTACGATGCTATTTCAACTAAAACTTGTCTTGTAATGATTGATTATGTTCATGTCAGTTCTGGGTGTTCATTGTCTCACACATTCTCATAAATAACAACCATAATAATCTGCAAATAGCTTACTTCCGATAGTAAAAATGTATATATGGTCGTTAAAATGAGGGAATGATCTCTTTTCTTTATATTGTATTGAAGCCGATAAATGGCAATCCGTGCTTGTTGATTCGATGCAATAACCAAAATAAATCCAACGGTACTACTTAATGCGATCCTTGGGAAGACTGAAGCGCTAGACTTTGGCTTAACAAATCGATTAAAAGCTTTCAGTGAAGTTTATAACAAAAAACAGGAAACAGAGCTTTCAAACATCCGGTCTAAGCTGACATGACCGATTACATACGCTTTTAACGTTTTCAATTCACATAAAAACACTAAAGTATCTTCCTAGTGAAACGAACGAAATCGACTCTACGTTAATGACGGTAAGAAAAAATATCTGCGTTTTACGTTTCACTCAAACCGTTCCTCTTAATTGGTTCCGAAACGAAACTTGGAAAACCTTTCATATTTGATAAAATGCCCGAATTCTACCTGGCGCATTTGATAAATTGTGGGTTGAAACGGAAAAATGCATTGGTTTTTCGTTTTTCTACCAAAGTGTATGTTAAATAAATTCTTTTGTTCTGCTTGATGTATCGAGTGCGGTTTCACCCCTGTAATCGAGTGGTTCGTACACACACCCTTTAATCGAGAGCTCACATATAGACACGGCATTGGGCTGTTTGTGTTAACTTTGGTGGCGTAATCTTGACGCTCTGAGTTCTAATCTTTTCGACGAACAACAACTGGCTAAACGATACCGGGATTGAATTGAGAGGTCAGATCGGATGGATTAAGTGTTAGATCGTGAGGCGCTCCAACAAAACCGCTCAACTAATCCAAAGGCCAACAACACAACTGATTTGCCACTGATGAAAGGTTAGCTTCTATTTTCCAATAAATTCCAAACTTTAAATCTTAAAAAGAAACACAAAAAACTTTCTTAAGAAAATAAAAATATATCATAGGCTTATTGGTCCAGAGGTTTTTAAATATTTAAATTTGCATTTGCCTTAAGTAAATCATTTTGAATTTCTATACATTTTAAAATCCTTAAATGTGGTAAGTCGGAATGCTTAAAAGCTGTGCTTTTTTCATCGAGCCTCAGACTTGAATGGATCGTATTTGCACTATGTCGCGTTAAGTGAGAACTTGTGCGGTTACAGATGTTACCCCTAATTATTCAAATGTTCGCTGGAACGTGCCACGTAATAATGAAAAGTCAGCTGCCAGCCTGTTTTATCCCGCTTGAAAATTGTCCTTAGAGCGACCCTAATTCGTCGCGTTCACATTCAAAATAATTTCATTATTTTATTTAGCTGGTTTTCAAATATGACGACAACAAATTCACTGTGATTATATTATAATATAGTAGCCAAAGCTTATGCAAATTCGGCAGAGTTTTATAACTGATTGTAACGATAATTACGCGCACGATTCGTACTAGTTGGATAAATTTTATGGCCAAGCTTCATAATATGGTTGAACGTTGTTGCGATTAATATTTCACGTATAAAATAGTTACCAATTATTTTTAGATGGTATCAATTGTATCGTTACGAGGTTATCTTTGGCTCAGTCGAATGACACATAAAATTTACTGTGACTAAAATCTGTCAAGAGGAAGATCGTAAAAATAATGTACGAATTCCATAAAATGAAGAATATAATTTCAAGAAAAATAATTTATGATACCAACAATATAAAATTGGCTTTAATATGAGCAAAAAGTGGAGAGATAGAGCTATTGAAAACCGTGTATGGGATTCATTAGTTTTCTGATAAGTGGCTTTCAAGTTGTGGTGCTCGTATTTGTTTCTCCTTGCTTGAGTGCATTCGTCCATTCAGTCTTGTTTTGTGATTCTGGAAACAGGAAAACTGGTTAGTAGAGTTGGATAACAGATATATGTTATAACACCATCGTGTTTCGCATTCACGTTCATACATCACAAGTCCAATGGGTCAAACCGAATGGTCAGCCTCGTGCAATAACAATACACCACATCAATCAGCTTTAGTCTCATATGAGATAGACCACAATCTTGTCGCTGTTCCATCTTGTATGTTGCGATACACAAAGGAAAATATTGCATTTGATTCAATACCATTATTAGCATTAAGGGATTTTTATTTAATGGAACTGAGCTTAAATGGAAGATTCGTTTCGTTGCAGTAAAAGTTGAATTTACTCTAAATTATATTAACTTGAAGACTGACGAAACGAACTCGATCAAATTTGATTTCAAAGTATTTCAATAGTTGCAAAATTTTATTTTATTTTCTTCAAGAGGTTGAAACTCAATGCAAAATTGGCAGTGATTTACTTAAAAACGTGGGTTTATATCAAAGACACAAAATTAAATGGAAAATTTTATGATATTTTGATTTTTTTAAATTATTATAAACATTTTTTGCTGTTAAGTGTACATTATGAATGATTACTTAGTAGATAGTATAATGAAGAGAGTGGCGCAAGATTGACGAGGAGTTTTGTAAGACATATTGCGAGGGGCAAATCAAGTAGATGGTGAAGGAGAATACTTACTTGAAGATCTTAAAAAAACAGAGCGAGGGAGGCCGTTAATGCTATGAAATCAACAGCTTGATTTTACTGGATGCGTAAAGCTATGAAATCCCGAAAGTGGAGAGCGGATGATAAGCGTAAGTATACCAAAAGATGGACTTAACATACTACAAAAAAGGAGATGCTTATAAAAGGTGTCCCAACAAGAGCGCCGGATTTAATTTGAAAGAAAAACGCCCTCAATTTTCGAACTAAGCAAACATTGTTATTTCAACATAAAGAAAAATAGTTCCAATTTAACGTGAAATACAACATCAGGCAAATGGCCCCCACGGAACTTCTGGCACAGGGTTATCCTTTTGTTGAAATTTTGAATAACGTTTTCGTATAAATGTGGCTGTATTTCACTAATAACGCGCCGCATTTTCTCGTAAGGATGTTCAACTGTTTCAGGCTTATTTGCATACACTTTTGCCTTCTCATAGCCCCAAAGAAAAGAGTCCATTGGTGTAAGTTTGCACAATATTGGTGGCCAATGTTGATCGCCAAAATTGAGAAATGACACGGCTTGAAAACTTAGTGTGCAGTCACACCGTTGTTTCACGTGCTGTGTGGTAGGTCGCACCATCTTGTTGGGATAAAAATGTCCTCCACATCAATTACATCCAATTCGGGCCACAAAAACTCCGTTAACATTTTTCGATACTGCACTCCAGTGCTTCTGGAAACGTTTAATTCTTGACTACGATGCCGAATGAAAGTCTCTGGATTCTCGACCACAAATTCCCTTATTGTGGCTTTATTTTCGAGTGACCGACAAGGACGACGACGAACAATCGACGACGACGATCTTCTAATCCATCAGCGTAAATTTGGTCTCAAATTTTGTAACTTAACGCCAAAACTTTCACCATTTTTGTTTATAATGTGTTTTTACAATAAGTAATCGTTTTTGGTTTAAATACTTCTTCATATTCTTAAATCGCGAGGTCTGTACGTGAGAAATGTCAAGAAAAAAATCACTGTACAATTCATATTAACAAAATGGCGGCACATTTGAATCCGGCGCTCTTGGTGGGACACCCTATATTATATTAATGTTTAAATAACTACAAATTATAATGGACAAAAGTAATTTTGTAAGTTCTTATAATAGGTATTGTTTTCTGGAAATTTAAATCAAAACAAGTGGTTCTTTTGAAATATTTAGTACTTCAAATTGGTTTATATTCTGTCATTTCCCATTTTTGGTGATTTAGTATTTTTTTCATTGAATTTGCTAATCTTTATGTTAGCTTGTTTGTTAGGTAACGATCAAGTAAAATTAGTCTAACAATCAAGTGAACGTGGCTTACTGAAGGCCATGGTAAGGAGAGACTGTTGTTCTTTTAAACGTATTGTTATTGCTGGTAAAAAGTAACCAATGTTAAGCTTAAAGTCTAAAAAGCTGCTTGAAAAATGTTAGTATGGTTTTTATAAGATGTACATTTCACATATAGGTCGCCTTGCCCAAAAATATTATAAGTAGTGGATTGCATTTTTCTCAAGAACTTCGGTAAAATAATGTTAGTGTAGGTCGTATTTATCTTTAAAAAAGCTTTGTCATTGCTCTCATAAAACAAACATTTTTGTTAAAATAATTTTGTACTGATTCATTTCATTCTCAAACTGTAAAAAAAAAAAATTATTCATCACCAATTTTAAACTTTTAAGCGTTTTTAATCTATAATTCTGGTACATTATTTTAACACATATTGAAAAAGTAAAGTTGAAAAATGTTGGAATATCATTTAAAAATAAACCATATTTTTATCTTTAAAATTAACATGCAAGAGGTTTTTATTACTCCTATTTAATAATTCAGGTAAGCGTTAACCACGACCGATATAATACAAGGTAATGTAACCTCTCATTAGATAGTCTCATTACAAAACAGCCAAAAACCGAAATGATTGCATATTATGCAAGAATAAAACACACACAGTCTTACCTATATGTACATACACGGCAATATAGTAAAATAAATTCTCGTCTAAAATAAGGACAGGAAGGCAGTCGTTATCTGGTTGAGTGTAATACATTTCGTACGTTATTATAATATAGAGCTTCTTATCAGTGAGCCAACTAAAAGACAGAAATTATGCTATTGGGATACCAACGTGTGTATTGGAGCTAGAGATTAGTGAAATTGTGCAAGTGAGTTTTCATAACGCTCTCGGCCTAATCAGGATTAATATTTACTCAAAATGCGATCTCGAGAAGACACACATGTGAAAGTCTCTAATTGAATTGCCGGAATTTGGATGTAAGGGCTTAATCAACGGTGAACACGACGATAATTTTAATATCTTTATTGGCTTGGTTTTAATATTCTCTGTTGCAATTCTTCGGCATTGTTTTAAGGTGGATTGCTAGGTTTAAATCACGGAAGGTCAAATAAATATTTACATTATCATAAAATAAACACCAAGACATATTTGAATAAGATAGAACTTGCAACACTTGGCGATTTATATTTGCTTTAGTAATTTTGATCAAGATTAATAGTTAAATAATCTTTTTTTTCAAATTTAAAAAAAAATTAGTAATTTTAAGTTTTATGGCTATTTTACCTAAGGCTATTTGCTACAACGAACAATATGTTATGCTAGTTTACACCAAACTGTGTAGGTAGGTTTAACCACAGTTTAAAGTTATATTTTTCTAATTAGAGGTTCACCACTACTATGTTTCATGACCAACGTCTGATTTTATTCTTAAAGTTTACAATAGTTAAAATCTTTTACACTAATATTCAAGTCAACTTAAAAACTAAACCCTTCATACCATCTATATTTTTATACCTCTTAAACTAACTAAATTTTAATAAAAATAGCAAGAGATTAGACCTCAATGAATACTCTATTAAAATTAAGAAAACAAAAGTACCTATAAAAAATTAAATTATAAAAGTTAGATACTCTGGATATTTTTTCGTCATTAATGAAAGATTTCAATGTAAAAACATGAACTATCGAAAATATATATATTTAATTTAATAAAAGCTTAGTTAGTTAGTACCCAGAGTTAAAATTAATGAAGATAAAAACTTTTTTTCGAAAACTATGAAAAAACCAACTTTTAAATAGCTCAAAGCAGGGGGCGCAATCCAAAAAAACTTTTGAGTCAATTTAGAAATGCATCATAACTCCATGGGCCACATACAAAAATATGTTTCTCTATATCCATATATGCCAGGTCAGGGTTTTATGTATGTATGTAATATCCTGGTAAAAATATAAAAAATAACATATTAAATTAAAGGTGGAATTTATAGTCGTTACTCAAATTTGAGGAAATACTCAACTGACAACCATTAAAAACTTAAGTGAAAGTGGAAGCTTCATCAAGTAAAAGCTTTTTGGATATTATATTGTATTATATTGCAAATATTCAATAAGCATCTAATTGAGGGAGCTCTCCAGCCTTCACTTAAATTTATATTCTCACAAGTAGGCCAACTTGAAAACCTGCCCGTAAAACATCAAGTAAAATTTTTGTTGGGATTTGTTTTTCCACTTATCCGTTGCGATTCATTTTTCCACTTGTCCGTTGAAGTTTCAATTCTACCATGTGTCCCAGCACACATTTAGATTTTTTCTTATTATTTTTGCAACTGTTGTTCTCACACGTAGGTAAAAAAAATAAAACTACTTTGTTTATTAGAAAATAAGCATATTTTGTAAAAGTGCGACAAAACTCGCAAGCCGAAAATATGTTCAAGGACCGCCATCTTTGTCCTACAGCCTCTTCAGACATAATAAGATGATAAAAATAGCATTCATAAATTCAAAAATTTTACTGATCGAGATTAGCGGGTACAAGAAACTAATATTTCTACTTTATGTATTGGCAAAGATAGTCAGTTATACAACTGGATAAATAGTATTGAACGACCAACAACTGTCATGATAAAAATTTTATATGTTTTTTATAATTATTTTTATATTAAATGAACTCTATAAGTACGAAAAAATCCTGTACAAATAAACTGCTTTTTAATAAATAATAAAATTTTTGTTTTCTTTTAACAATAAAAATTTTAATTTTTCTTAATCTGAAGCCAGAACAGGTAATTACAGCAACAATGGTATTCATGAGGTAACGAGTTTTAGCACGTACTTGAGAGTTCAAAAAATTAACCTTTCAGCTTCACATAATATTATAATAATATGGATGAAAATAGCCGTAAATAGTGCGAGCTGGTGACGAGCCTATTTGTTATAAAGTGTTTGTTATGGGCGCTATTCACACGCGTTTCATTTGTTTCCTGAAGCTGTTGGTGGCTTTCAATAGCCTCACGGCCATAAAGCTCGTTCAATGACGATGACGAACTACCGAACATACCGCAGTTTGAGTGTTGGAGAGCTTGAAAAGCTTGGCGTGACGTATTATTTGTCAAGTTGTCGCGAATGCATTGTGGACAATGGGCGGGCAATGATGCGGATCGTTCTCGCAACAATGATGGATGTTTCCATGACGGATCAGTGCCCACTCGTCATCATAGCGTGTTGTTATTTCCTTCTGTCGGCTCGATTACAATAATATTCTTACACAACGTCGAACTTGTTTGCAAATAGTGCATTATGATTTTCGTTATTCAATCGATCAAGCGTGAAAATATTTTCATAACGCAAACAAAAGATCTATTTGAATGCTTTAATTGTTCGCTAAAACTCATATAATTACAATATTTATTCAAAAATCTATTGAACCGTAGTTATTAAGTATAAACGATCAATTTAATAATTCAACTATTCAATGTATATCTATATTTTATTAGAAATACAATAATTAGTTCAGATTTAATTTTCAAAAACTTAATTAAAGATACATTTTGTTGTTTGAAGCCACTTCGTGTATGTTCTCTAGAATCTTTCCGGTTCAAAGTTACTTATATAAGCAATTACAAGCACATCTCAAATGCCTGTAATGCCTTTAATGCTTAGTTAAATAACCTTATATATACTAGTTATTCAACAAATAAACGTGTGTGTAACAATAAGTAGATATTTATTACTATTAAGATGAAGAATAAACACAATAAAACGTTTTTATTTATTCTTATTAAGAATTTAATTTACCATTTCTTTTTTTATTATTTGTTCGGACTTTAGAAACGATCATTTAAGGAAAATAATTAAACTATTTAAATAAAATAAAATTATATAAATATACTGATGAAAACATCTACGAAAGATTCAGCGGCGATTCCTGTCCATTTCTGATCCTTCATATATAATATAATATTTAGCAATATAGTATAACAAAAATATGCAAGTCGTTTCGATTCAGCCACTTACATTTTGAGATCATGCACCCACCTTATGGTTTCGATAAATGGAAAATTACTTTGCTTTAGCTCGCGTAACACGAAAAATGACTAGGAATGACCTGCCAGCCGATCAAATAAACGCACTGACCCGCCAAGTATCCGCCTTATTACAAAATCAAAGAAGAAATAATCGATCGTGTAGTAAATTGCGTAATCCAGAAATTCCTGCGAGATCTAACGATAAGACTTGCTGGTATCACAGAAAATAGGGATCAAACACAACAGATTGTCGTAAACCTTGCAATTAGGGGCAGGAAAACTCCTAGCCAAATAAATAATATCAGCTAATGATTCTGACACCATCTCTCGCCGCCTGTTTATCAGGCAGTACTAGAAGTATTAGTAGTATAGTAGTATTATTGCAGTACTAAGTCGATATTGAAGGCGATATTTGTGTTTTTTCTCTGCAACTGGCTGGAGGCAATCTTCAAAACAGACTCTTTTTGCTGGAAAGGTTCTCACATCACCGCTTATGGTGTCATTCATCTGTGCCTCCAACTTGGACTGGGTCGGGATTTTTTTGAGAAGCTTTCTCAAAAAATCTTTCAAGATCTGTACATTTTCTGATATCCCTCAATAATAACTCCTAGACACAATTATTTTTATTGTAACAGAACCGGAGTCTTTTGAACTAAAATTACTTTAAGGGATAATCAACATTCTCAGGAATTTTACAACCAATTGAAATAATTTTTGGGTTGTATTTAAACTTTTTTTCAAATAACTAAACTTACTGACACTTTATTTTTATATTGAACGTCTTGAAAAAATCACGAAAACAAACGAAAATATCTTGCAGGGAAAACTGTTTTTTTGAGAATTTTTCAATACTCAAACGGTGTTCAAGTTCTTACGAATTTCTTTTGCATGCAAACATTAGCTTTTCGACGGATTTATAAACGATACTTAAGCTTTAAATAAGATCTCCATCATGCATTTCTAATGTATAAAAACAACTACAGCACGTTTTTAATACTTTCCAAGGATATAAAATCCGATTCAAAAATTTTGCAGAGTCTCAATGACGAAGTATACAAGCAGGTATATTAAACATTGAAGTACACTGGTTCTTACCACGCACTTTGTCATGACTTTTGTCTATACTGTAATAGATTTTCATAGTCTACATTTCATAAACTAAATTCTCTAACGTCTAAACGTTGTATTAATAACTTTATAAGCCATAATTACGTTTAAACAAAGAAAACGTTATAATAACTTTGAAACAAATAGTACAATATCAATCGACTCGTCGGTATGTTGGAGCCGAATAAGCAAGAACCCAGGGTTTAATACAGAAAACAAGGGTTATTTTCTTAACAAGCAAAGATTTTCCTCATTTTTTCAAAAACTTTGATAGGATTTTTCTGATAACCTCCATCGAGTTAGGGATAACCTATAAAATGTTAATATAAACCATAAATTTTTGAATAATATTTTAGACGTACGAGTTATTTTGTACTGCAGCTTTTTATTGTATTTACTCAGATTGAATTTTCTGCAATGCAAAAGAGATGATCAGTTTTGCTTTAAGTATTGAGATATTTTCAAGCGTTTTTCTCTTCGATTTCCAGCTATTGAATGATTGATTTACAATAATGAATATAAACGACTTCATTTTAAATCCATCAAGCCATTGTCCTACGACAATGTCCAATCCCACGATAAGGACCTCGAAATCATAGTGAGCGTAACGTAAAGTCGATAAGGGTTGAAATCAAGTGGGATGTTGGCTATTATCAAACATCCCCATTGTGCTGCATCTGCGCTGGACATGAGTAAGTGGTTAATCAAACCACCTCATCATACGATGGACAACATATGTCATTACTCTCCTCCAGCCATTCCCCGAATCCTTTTCATCACCACACAGCTCTCAATGTCCCTATGTTCTGAATAGTGTGATGTGATGACAGATTGTCGAATGACGGAGGAGCTGTTTCAAGTAACTATAATACAATTGAGAGCTATTGAGCCGATTTTGAACGACCACTGCATTAAAACGATCACACAAAGTAATCGAAACTGGGTTCAAATAAAAATATCCAATTAATTGGACCGGGATACAGCATAACTAATTAAAAATACCTTCATTATCATATTCGTGTCAAAAACAGAAATTAATTAAATTTCAAATTAATCAATTGTATTTAATATTCCCACGACAGGCTGGATTTTGAAAACAATCATTTATAACAATATTGAAAACAATTTAATGCAATTCAATTTAAACGCTTTTCATTTTGATATGGTTTTTTTCGGTGCACGATGAAGTAATCTTTTATTTGTCATAAGCGCTGTAAGCTTTATAAATTGAACTATATCAGCAGATAGTGTAAAGAACTGTCAAGTAAATGTCGGGCGTAACAAAGCAAACGATACTGAAATTTTCTTTGATGCCACTAGGTTTTGTGAAAGCATGTACAAGAGATGATATATTATGCAAATTACTTGAGACTGCAGTCTCGATTGTTCGCTGGCGTTCCTGTTTTCGAGACTTGGACATAATCATTAAAATTATTATCCTTTTTATGTGATTTAGCTTTGCAAAACCGATTATTAATCGAGAGTTTTCCGAAAGTAATGGCGTTTTAAGTATACTATTTTTAATAAGAAAACTTGGTGTGTTTAATTGAACCCTAATGGCTCTTTAATTTTCCTGTAATTAAAAATCTATCTATTTTAACTTTTTTAAGACGTGAAAATAATATTAATTTTCATAACTAAGCAAAATACTGCAGTATAAAGCTCAACTCTTGTATCGTCGAAAATCCTCCAACATGGAGTTTTCTCGTAGTTCTTAAATAATTCATAATTAGTAAATAAAACACCAGTTAACGGGAAAAAGCACTATGGCATAAAAAACCCGATTTATTATCGTTATTACATAGTTTTGGTATTTACTATTCTTCTTATTTATCTTATTGATTGTGCCGTGAATGGATTAGTGTGCGGCGCTTGTTATAAGAGTTATCATTGATCAATTCTGATCTTTCATTTGTGTGATCGTCATTCCGATCTTTAATTCTGTTTCCAGCTTATGTGTTGTTAAATGATATGTTGTATGATGAAATGGATCGTGGCCGGACGACAGTACAATCATGCTTAAATTGTCAAATAGCGGGCCCGCGTTAACCATACCGTCGCCCAATACCACAATCCAAGTGTACCCAAATACAACCAATAAAATATTTGTTTTACAAATCAATTGACATATTATGATATTGAATTCAATAGCAAATAGTTATAAAGCAGCGTTAAATATAAGCAAAAATATATAAAGAATATCACGTTCTTTTGTATATGAAGAAACATTCCTCTATGGATCATTATTATATTCGATCAGTCCCAATTCTGGGTTTATGTCCTTTCATGTTTACAGTTCACTCAATAATGTTTTGTTCTTATATATTTTATTTTTCGTTAATTCGCTATATTGTTTTTATTGTCATGGCGTCATAGCCTTCATAGTATAAATTCAGATATTATTCCTTTTGGCTCCATAGCCTTCATAGTATAAGTACAATTATTATTCTTCCGTACAGAATGTACGGAACAACTCTCTTCAATTTATAATTAACATTATGTTAATAAACTTCTTTTCAAACTATCAATAAATGCATATTTAATTGTTTCAAATGATTAAATTGATTCAAACAGATATTTTTTATAAAAATCAAGGGCTTATTTTACGTAGAGATTAAACTAAACGGCTCATTAAATTCTTAGGGACTATGAACTTCATCTAGCAGATTACCAACCGATTTACCTAATTTGATTTATGAATCAATGATTTATTAATTCTTGGTTCAATACAGCAAGGGCTTGTGTGAGAGCCTT
The DNA here is from genome assembly GCA_958496155.1 of Sisyra nigra. Classification (NCBI taxonomy): domain Eukaryota; kingdom Metazoa; phylum Arthropoda; class Insecta; order Neuroptera; family Sisyridae; genus Sisyra; species Sisyra nigra. The sequence goes on along the minus strand of OY292314.1, from coordinate 13,118,856 downwards.
TAAATTATGCTGATTGAACGCTTGGTGGTGTAATTTTCGAATAACAAGCTTCATTACATTGAGTTTCGCTTTGACTTAATCAACAACAGGGTTCAGTTTTGCATCTTGATTTCAATCAATCCAGCAGTAATTACAAGATTTAAAACCGAAATCGAAAGCACATTTGATTAAATGAAAATTGCAGCATCTCTTTACGAATCAATAAATTAATAATGAGCTCTCGAAGTAAATTGTAAGAACATTGGAAACCAACTTTCTGATACTATATGAGCTTTATTATGAATTCTGGTAGCATTTTTTTTAAAATTTGTTAAGTTTTAATTTAATGTTAAAGTTTGACAAGTTAGAAGTTGTTAAAGTTTGACAATTAAAAAAGGTAGGAAAACCAAAAACTACCCCCTAATATTTTCTTGTCGTATCATCTAATACGGAAAAGTTCCAACCAGCTGTTTGTGACAAAATGGATGCAAGTTTTGTAATAGAGTTTTCCCGCAGTAGATCCACATCATATTTCAGGTACACCAACTGTCACAATTTGTTTGTGTATATCCACGTTTGGTGTCGGAATTTTATATAAAAATATTATTTTCAATATTGGAATACTGATGTTTCGCAAACGAAAGTTTTTCTTTGAAAACTAATTGCATTGAAGTTAATGTAAACCATAAACGTTTCCCTCGAACACTTTTTCAATAAATTCGGTTTCATTTCACCGTTAAAGTCCCAATTTAAACGAACAATGAAACGATAAAAAAATAAGAATGAGAATAAGAGCGTAATCGATTGCAAAATTACAAAACTCTACGGCTTCGAGTGACAACTTTTCTGACATAAAAGTTAATAATTGTGTCGTTAACCAAACAAATATTTGTTCGTTTGGATTTGAGGAATACATAAAAATCATTTCAATGTTATCCGTTCGGCTCGCATTGATCGTTGCCTTCGGAAACAGAATGTCGAAAATCGACGTAATCTTGTAAAAGTGTTGGCATCAGTTGTTCTCGAAATTTCACTTTCATTGATGGCCTACTACTATCCAACCAGGGGAGGGAACTTTAGCTTTAGTTCACTTTACTCACTGTCTCTCAAAGTATTACCTATCGAAACCGAAGCCTATTTTCCCTCTGTCAGGATATTTGGATAAATCAAATAAAATCAAATAGATTTTTTTTTATTTCGTTCTTCAAAGAATTTAATTTGAGTAAGTGTATAAGTGTAACTCGTACATTTTCAATTGTTCAACTCTCTTTATTCAAACTTTTGCTTTGAAAAAATATTTTTCATTTTAATCTCTGTTTAGGTAACAAAATAGGTAGTCAAAAAACAGAACTGATAAATTCTTGTTGTAAAAATAATTTTGATCTTTTTGAAAACAATTAACATTTTTCATTGTTGCACTTGCAACAAAACACATTTATTATTAATTTGGCTTCTAGATAATCATCTTTGTATTAAAACTTCTTTAAGCGTTCGAGAAAAATAAAGTACTGTAGCGTAACGAGTTATGCGTTACGCAATTGCAGCCATCTGCTTTATCATACCGACAATATAGAATGAGAAACAGTGTAACTCCGTTTTCAAAAACTTTCAAAGGAGTAAAAACAAATTTTCCCTCATTTATAATATTTCTAAAACCAATTTACTTTTCTTTGAACCTAATTATTTTATATTATATTTTGTTTTTATATCCTAGTCACCAACATTTATCCTAACAAATTTAAGACTATTCAATTCGTAATTATGGATTAAAAGCTGTCATGAATATCAAAAGGCTGAATAAAATAAATTCACATCCGAATATTCAGATGTATTGAATATTGTTATGTTATATCATTGTTGAATAATTTGTTGAAATATTTTTCTAAATATTTCAAACAATCAAATTCATACAATGTTTAAGAACCATTTACCAATCTGTTTGTTTAGAAGGAATAACAATAAAAAGCATAATTTTGGTATCTTTCCATATTTTTAACTCCGAACTGATACTGAAACATTAATTTAATCCAAATACTCAATTTCCAATCAAAACGAAATAAATTCAATGCTCAACAACCTTTACCAATCCATTGAATATGCAGGCAATTTAGCTTCGAAATAACTCATTAAGTTAAATAGAGCATAACAAAATTTTGGATCAAATTGCACTCGCAAACATGTCATATTGTTATAAAACATACACGTGCCTCTTTTCCAGCACGGCTCGGTAATTTTCACCGCCACTATGGAGATTTATTTCAGACTATAACTTTTAAATTACGTGGAAAAACTAGCTGAAGAGATATTGACCTACTTCAAAACGATTCAATAGAAAACTTGTACTAAAAGAAAACTTTTTGAGCTCTTATATAATTAGCAAGGCTTATTTTGGTTTATGTAAATGTTCGATTTATTTATATTTTTGAATTGTACGATGTAAATGCAAGTGAGTAAATAATTCTAGAAGTGGTATATATCAATGTTTTCCGGCGTCAGGCAGTCTGTCTGCTTCGCTTGCTAATTTATTTATGAGAGACATTTGCAGGTTTGAATTGATGATGAAGAGCAATTTTTTTTTTCAGAAAATTGATTTTATTTTCCTTTCAATTTGATGGATAAAACTAAATTGTTATGTACTTTTTTAACCTTTTTAAGTTTTGATTTTTACAATTTGTGAAGTGGAAGTTATACTTATCTAGTTGGAAAAGTAATTTTCTTCTAGTATCTACAAATAATAAAATCTGATAAAATATTGACTCTAAACCCAATATCGTTTGAGTCAAGGCAAAATTTCAGGCAGTGTATGTATGTGAAATATTGGTTTATAACAGCTTCTTGATATGATGGTTTGCCCCTAAAATCGATTATAGCTGTTAAAATATTTAAAAAGCCATGAAAATAGAAATGAGCGAACTCTCGAAGCTTCATGAAAGATTTCTAGGTCATACATGGATATTTATCTTGTGAACATTTATCGTATGCTAAAGAGCTTTTTGCGTCAGTTTTTGTATCACAAAGTTTGATAAATGATAAAGCGAATGCTTCTCTGTCTTGTTATTACTATTACAGAAAATTTCACAAGGTTTAATACTAACATATTTAAAACACAACGAATTAAACAGAAAAATAATGAAAGATAAATAAATAAATAAGGGAAATGTTCTTTTTCAAAGAATAACAAAATGAGAAATAAACAAGGAAGAGTTGTACAGATGGAAAAGTAAGTGGAACAACTTAAACGTTGTAAATAAACGTCGTCAACAGTAGTTCTTCTCGGCGAAGAGAAGAAAAAGAATTTCCGTGAATTTTTTTGATTGTTTTCAGCTTGAAATGAAACGCTCGAAATATTCGCTGAAATAACTTTCAAAGGTTTCAGACACCAAATTAAATTACTGAATGCTTTGTAAATATTTAAATCTCTAAGCCGTGAAGATTACAAACTTATTATTTTTAATAATAATTGTTTAACCAGAACTTTTTATAATGTTACAGATACTGAAAAAATTAAACAAAATAAATTGTATCTTAATTTTCAAGAGTTTTGTAATATATTTGAGATAAAGAATATGTTAGAGAACCGAACGTAGATTGTTACTAATTTGGAGGGTATGTTTTTTTTTTAAATTATATAATAAATTTATAAATTCACTTTCTTGGGATTGAATATGTATATAATAATATGTAAATTAGAAAGCCAAAAAATTCCCTAAGCCGCATTTGGTAAACCCGATACAAATCTTGAGAAAAACCAAAAATACTGTAACGTTTTTCGGGTTCTTATGTTTGTGTTTAATGATGACACTTTTTTTTTTGTTTATTTAAGGTTGCATCAACTACTATGGTCATTAGTGACAGTCAAATCCGAAAACCCGGAAAAAAAATTTTAGGCTTTATTGGGATTCAAATCCAGGACCACTGGCGTAAAAGGCAACTATCTAGTCACCACTAAGTGACCTTACGACCAATTTATTTTTAATAAATTGTTTATAGATTTATCTTACACCCTAAATACTCTAATTGTCACTTACTATTGCACTGTTCACTTTATTTAACAATGTTCACAATTTATTTAACACTGTTCACTTTCACTATTTATTTTAAGACTCGTCAAAGATTTATTTCATACTGATCACTTTCACAAAAGACTGTTGACGGTCACGATTTATTTCAAGACTGTTCACGTTCACTATTCATTTTAAGACTGACCAATGTTTGTCCGGGGCTTATATAGGATTTTAGAATCCTTCTAGAATATTCGCTTCTATTATTCTTTGGTAGAAATTTACATTCTTTTGTCTAATACTTTGTGCCCGGTGGTCTTCTAAGACGAAGCTCTTAGAGAAAGAATATTCTGGAATTCCTGGAATTTCACAAGATTTCTCCCATCCTGTGACCACGGTGTTCCTCCATTGGCTGGTGATTGGTTCGGCCCACCCACGGCTGAGGGCAGTTAACACCACCCCCATAGTCAAAAAATGGCGGCACTCTCTTACGCACATATGGCGGTACATTCTTAGACGGTGACAATATCAATAAAAATTAATTCAAAGTACGTTTAGTGCGAAAGTTAAAATTATTTGATTGTCCAACCCTTAAAGTAAAGATATTTTTTTCATTAACTATTTAAATTTCACTTCATAGATTATGCTGCATTGTTTTAAAACTTTTTAAGATGTCAATAGCTCTTAAAATCATGGTTCGAAGATAAAATATTTCTAAACAAATAATTTAAAATAGCTTAGAGCAAAGATTGGATATTCCAGAAAGATAATATACAACATCGCAGTCGTTCTCTACACTGATAGAAAACGGGAAAATAATATTGGGATTCACATTCTCCAGATACTTTTATAACTGAAGATTGACTTTCTGGGTTTACACTAAGCAGAAGCTTCTACGAAAATGTCTCTTCACGTTGAAGTAGCTTTCTCAAAAAATTCTAAAAAAATTTATACAGCTCTTCCCTCGAATACACAGAAAAATTAATAAAAATTATGCATCGTAGATATTTTAGGATAATTTATTCTGACAGTGCAGTGATTGAACTCACTTTTAGTAGAATTGAGCATTCTTAAATACTTTTTTTTAATTAATTTGTTTAAATTATTAAATTATTAAAAAGAAATATTTAAATTAAATTATTTTTTGCCCAAAGATTTGTTAAAAATATTATGCCTAGCTTTGAATAAAAATATAGTTTTATTATAGTTAAATTCATCTCTAAGCTAATGTTATCTAAGAACAGTAAGCTATTTGTTTTGCAGATAAACTATTGAAATGATTTTCCCACTAATGCCTCGCTATTTTCGTCAATGAATGGTATGATGCGTGTACCCGAAACATTCCACATTTGCAACTCAAAGCCACCCCGGTTGTCCAAATTTGCATTTCAATAGGCGCGAGACGAGTGAGGGTGCGAACTTTATTCAAACATTTAAATCCTTCTCGCGGCACATCTTTGAAAAATAACTCATTATTTGTCGATTTTTGTAAAAGAAGTTGTAAAAACATGTAATAGGTAGGTAGGTAGTGTTTATTCGAAACGGGCTGGTATTTATACAATGCAAATTTCGCACTCCTTGAATATCCAACGAGTTTAAACAGAAATTTTTATTTTGTTGCTGAGATGAGAGGTTAATAAAACATTTGTGTAAGGCTATTTTTATTTAGCGAAGCTTATTTCGAAACTAATATTTTAATAAATTTCCATAAAATATGTTGCGGAACTTGAAGGTAAGTACGAGCTACAAGAACTAATATAAAATAATATGAGAGGTTGTCATATTTTCCGAAGCACTAGTGTTTATTCAAAAAACGTGAACAGGTTTGCATGAGAACAATTGCGAGAATAAGCGACCCTTATATTTTATTCTTTATTCCGGGTTGACAAGCTGTCCCACACTCCGGTCAAGCATATGACAAAGACTGAAAACTCCCGGAAAAACATGCCACAAGAAAAACTATAATACTTACTGTCCTGTCTTACGTCTACGTCGTAATATAAACGTTACAGGATCTAATATTTCAATGCAATAACTGCATTATTCTAACCCTCCATCATAACTATTACGAGTGTTTGTTGTTCAGCTTGTCGTATTAGAAAAGCGGATGAACCGCGTTCTCCACGACGAAATAAAACAAATTTACCTGAGCGTAAATATTTCAAACGGCTTAGACTCATTATTTTTATATATATATTATTATAACAAGAGTAGAACATGTTATGCACAAGTTACGCTTCCGTCTCTGTTTCCTTTTATTTCGGAAATCTTAATTTTCGCAAAATTCTCTCTCGTTAACTTATGTAGATGTTGTGCAGCAACTAGGACGACTACAAGTATGTATATCTTAGACTAAATTATTTTCATTAAAAAATATGCAACGCATACATTAACTTAATTAAAACAAACTTTTATTATCTTTAATTATAAATTTCAAACGATAAAATCTGGCTTCTTACTATATGCTATGTTTTAACTCACTTAAAGTGAAATTCTCATGAAACTGCTTCAAAAATCGATTTTTTCCAACTATCTGTTTACCCTTTTTCAACAACTTATTACGTTGAATTTTGATTTCTTTAAGTCATACAAATTATTATTTTAGCATTTTTATAGTTATAGTTGATTGATAAATTGGACCTATTATTTAAGTGAGATTTAAAGCTTGGAACGTTTAACCTTTTTTAATTATAGTCTTACAAGAGCTTTGCTATCACTTTAAACTCTATGATTACAGCAAATATTTTTTACTAGCTTTTATGTTTGTATTAAGGGTTTCTTTACTGATACAATAAAACTTTTACCGAAAATAAGCTTTAAAATGTTGATTTCTCTTTTTTTTAAATTGAAAATAATTTTCATTCGGTTTATACGCCATTTATGACTCTTCAAAATATCTTAGAAATGCACAATTTGGAAAGGTTATTTTTCGAGATTTCATAATTAAAAAACAGAAAACAGGTCTTCTTACCCAATAAAATGATACCAATATGTAATTGACAGAAATGCAATTTTTCTAGATAATACCATTTTAAACAACAGTGCATTTGTATTTCTTCACAGGTTGACCCAATTGTCAAAATACTATTTTTATATAGTTTTTAATTTCTTATATTAGTTCATACTACTTAAACGTTATAGGCAAATAATTACTTTTTGAAAATATACTTGATTTAGTCATGAAAACACGCTCTGTTAATAACCATATTTATGCTGAAATGAGGGATTCATCAAGTTACGTACTTGGATATTTTTTTAAATAAATTATACTTGTTATTTAAGTCGCTTTAACATCTAAGGTCATATCACAAATGTCTCACACACTAAAAATTTCTGTAGGTCTTAGATCATAAGTCTTAAATCTAACAATAAGGATTCAACGGGGATCGCACCCAGTACTACTGACGCATGTAGCGGAGAGAGCAAACTGCTTTAACCACTGCGCTACTAAGCGGACTCTACTTGGTATTAATTTACTAGTATTATATGAAGTAACTGGCGAAATTAAAGCTTGAATAAATTTGACATTTAAATACTTATATTGAACTCAAGTTGTATTTGGTTTTAAATCAAATTGAGACCAAGTAGTTTGAAAATCTAGCCATGAAACTCAAACGTGTACCTTACGTAACACTATGCGCTCTTTTTAAGGCTTGCATCGTAATGTTTTTGGGTTTTTTCTTTCAATTCTTTTATAAAAGTTATTTTTTATATATTCCATCATTTGAATATCCTCACAGACAACTCTAAAGCACTTAAGATAAGTGAGCATTTTGATCAAGTAATTAGAAGTTATGCGAAATTATTCTTCTCTCAAAAATTAACCTTAAAAATTCAGTTATCTGGCAAATTGTATGAGCAATATACCTGGTTGTAATTTGATTTTGTGTGTCTAACTGCAAGGTGCATGAAATTATCTAGGATTTCTCAATGCTTTTTGCCAATGCATGGGTTTGTGCAGTGATTCACAAAGTGATACATACCCCTCCTGATGCATGGTCGTTAGATATATGTATGTATACATCATATTTTGAATATTCGTATTGCTTTGAAACTTCGGAAAGTTATATTAATGGACGACATTTGAAATTCGATGGTTCATGAGATTAATTAGAAAATTACCGACCACCAAATAATTATTTTTATGAATAGTGGACGCTAGACTAAGAAGTTTGGAAACTCTGGGTTAGTCAATTTACTACACCATTTTCATTAAATAATAATCAAAAACTCTTTCTGAAATTACAACCGTTCCTTTTACGGGATGCAAGTTATGTTTCTACTGTATATTTTGATTCTGTCCTTCAGAATTACATACTTTGTCCGTGAACAAATCCGCTTGGAAACGCCTAAGACTAAGTAAGTGCTAAGAGTAAAATGGTGGTTATTAAAGGATGTAATTGACAAAATTAAATTAAATTTATTTCTGAGATATCAGTTTATTTTGTAATAAATATTTAAGAATTGAAAATGTTATATCATTTTTAAAATCCCTTGTAATTTTTGGGACTTATTGTGGTTAATGATAATAAACATTAAAAAACCTAAAAACTTAATTAAAAAAAATAAAATATGTATGAGCTTAGAAAGTTGTGAACAGACTGTTAATTATCTACTGTTACATTTATTATTGTTGAGAAATTTAATTGCTTAATTGGCTGTTGAAAAAGCAAAAACATTTGTTTTCTAATTTCGTTGTACAAGTTTTGAATTATTAAATACCAAAGTTGCTAATCAGAAAACCAAAAGTAATTTAGCGTGAAAGACGCTCTCAACTAAAATCGTACATCAGGCAAATATTCATTGCGGAAATCATCCGAATCCGAGGCTCTAACCTCCGCTGACACAGGTGCAACGCTATCAGACTAACTTGGCATTCACTTACGATATAATTGTAATCGATTTAGTTAGAAACGTAAAAGACTAATTAACTCGTGCATAAAAACGAATGATCTGCAACGAGACGCCTAACAGCTGCTCCGCATACTTAGTATTGTAATTGAAAGACATTTACTCGCCCATTCTCGTAATTATCGTATCGAGCTACCACGTCTTGTAGTACAACCCTGAAAGGTTTGCCTTTTTACTCTATTTATAGCATCGCTTATTATTTCTTGAGAATTCGAAAAGGTTGAACTCTTTAGATAATGGTTGTTAGCTATCGCTTGTCTGGACGTTTCATAGGTATAACTGAACAATAATTTAATGGCCGTTCTATTTGAAAAAGTTGAATTTAAAAAATTGCATTTGTTATTATTGAAATGCTTGTCACTTGCATGTGCATTCAAATACACGTGTTTGTCCCGAATTGTGATAATGTCATAAAAAGCGAACATGTAAAATTGTCTTTGGCATGTAATTCGTTTGGAGATACTATTAATTGTTCGAGCGGATATCGGTTTTGGATTCGAGTCTCTCATTAACCGTGTTCATGCTAGGTGAATTTGTAAAAGTGGAGCAATGAGCTAGAAACGTGTCCTACAATATCATATGTCTGCAGCAGATGTCGCACTGATAATCCCAGCGCATCTAGCGACCATCTCCTGCGGGAATTTCATACACAACAATATCGAGCAGCTCATTCAACTAAAAATAAATAATAAACTTATCTCCAACTAGAGAGACGTCAAATTGGCCCAATTTTTCACTAAATTGAATTCCGTTATTTTTCCTTCTCGTTATTATCGAAGAATATGGCTCGATATCCGACGCTCAATTTATCAGCTTGACTTGTCTAATCTCAATGATTATATGGTTGATACCGTTAAAACAGAAATCACTCGAAATTGTCCTTCGCAAACAAATTAGTTTCAATTGAATGAATGCGGCATCGTAACTTGGTATTAAGTTGCAGAGAAAACTCGCTGAAGACGTCCCAAGGCGCGATAATTGCAAGTTTACTTAAGACTTTAAAGATAAACAGCGCGTTCCTGGAGGACATCGTAAACCGACTGACAATTCAATGAAGACCGATCCTCTTCCTCGGTATAGTTCAAGTGCTATTACAAACTGTTTTGAAGAGTTCGTTTAAATGTTGTCTAACTGAGCAAATAATAGGGCTTACATACAGAGTCGAGTAGAAACGGATCGTGTGTTTCACTTCTTTCATTGGAGAGATTGATTTCAAAACGATTCGGTTCATTGCTTGTATCTAGAGAATACGAAACTTAAATTACTACCAAAGAGAATACATTAAATCTATCACAGTTTTTACAAAAAACTAACTCTAAGTGAGTACTTACCTTCTTTTTATTTTCTATTTTAAATGATTTTCGTTTTACACATTTAGTCACTTTAAATATTTAATTAATTGAATATCAATAAGCTTTGTAATAAAAAAATTCTTCAAATTATTATTCAGATTACTTTAAAAATAATCAAATAGTTTCTTTATCAATCAAAAACAGAACCTTGTTAAAATCTTTTTTTTTCTAATGCAACTTCATTTTATATTTCCAAGTTCTTTTATTATTATAAACCACAAGCTTTTATTCACAAGAAAAGGTGAAGTCTTTTTCTTTTTTATTTCTATTGCTGCCTTGTTGCCGTCCATTCTTTATCAGATCGCCCTTTAGAAACCAAAGAAAAGAAAATTTCACAAAGAAAGTCTCTTTAAAACTATTAAATTTGGTAACCCGTCAAAAAATTTCAAAACCTTAAAAATTTTCAACAATCAAATAATTTATTCTGATATCTTTATTTTTAAAATTGAGCGCCTTAATATTTCATAAATCAATTCTAAACTTGTTTTGAACATAACTTGAAGGGAAACAAATTTCTAAAAATCTTGACCAGCTTTAGTTAATAATTTAAGAGACTAAAAATTGGTTATGAAATTTCAATAGTTGTAAGCTTTACATTACCCAGATTTTTTTGAGCTTTTAATTTCGAGTTTAGTATTCGGAACACATTTTAAGCTCTTTTTGTGATTTAAAATTCTATTCAATGCAACTATTGAACTAATAAATGTTTTCACCAAAGGGTATTTTTCTAAAAAAAAAAATCAGTTAAGATTTATTTCGATTGAGATAAAACTCTGAATGGTCTCTGTTTAATTGAAATATTTTCAAAAATTAAACATCTAAATCAAGTTGTTGAACTTGTAAAAGTTTTATTTTTAAACTCACAAAGCCGTCTGTGATAATGAGAAGGATAAAAACATTAAGAAGTTGTATCAAGTAAATTGGAAATTCAAAGCTCTGAAGGACAAGTTTTGCATAATTTTGTATGATGTGGAAGTTGCTCAATTTGTACGTTATATCCCAAGAATATCCTCGAGGGAAGTTCGAGTGTTTATTAATAAGCTATTCTAATCTCCCTTCGATATTCGTCGTAAATTTATTAAATCTGCTTTTAAAAATAAATGCTGCGCGTATTTTTTAAAAGTTTCCTTTTGTCGAAATAAATCGTTCGAAAAAAAGGAATTTATTGTCGCTCGTTGTTTTTATTAAACGGTTCGAATGATCAAGGATATTATTTTCGATAACAGTTGGTAACTTTGTCGTTTTCGATGTTATTGGTTTGAATGTGTTCTCCAGGTGGTGCCATACATTGTGATATAAATTTACAACGTATTGTTGCTATTTTTTTTAAATATGACACTGCATGAGAATTGCGATCTTTTTGCTCTAATAAAATTTTATCGAGTGTTTCTCTGTTATTTATGGCCGGTTTTATATGAGAAATAATATCACCTCATTTTTATTTATATTAAGATTTAAGTTTACCAGTAAAGAGAATGATTGCAGAACGTAAAACTTTGATTAGATTTTTAAGTCTGTGATCAATCTCTTAATACTGGTTTAATTGCTCAAGATATAGTGATTGGGTGAAAACAATAAAAGAATTAGTTCGAGTGCTGATAATAATCGCTCGACTCATTGACCATTTAACAAAAAAAGAACGCCGAGATTTCGTTGTACATTGAAAGAATTACACTATCTCAAATCTTGACTACTAAGACACTTCATCCCTTGGTTGAAATCCATTTAATTGTAGATCGCATCTTGAATTTCCACTGAACTCTTCGAGGTGAGCAATTCTTCAGATCTTTAAACCTTAAACAGCTACAATAAAAACTTTGAACAAATTGAAATTATTTCTTGTGTAATTTGGAAAAGATAAAAAGTGAGATCATCTCCTTAAGGTTTTTGAGATAAACAGGGAAAATTTTCGTTATTTATGTGTGAGGTTCAATGTTTTGTGTTTATTCTGCAGTGTAGTTTATTTCGTTGGGAAGGCAGATCGTTTTGTGTTGAGTCGCTGAAATGTTAGGATAAGTGGTAATAAATTGCTTGTAGTGTAAACCATATGGGGTCTGCAAAACGGAAATTCTAAAATAAACACTATGATTAAATGATGTACTCTTTCTAGATTTCGGTCTACATTTTTCACACTTTTGAAGCGACACTGAATGTTGAGGCATTAATTTTCGGGCGTGTAAGAATTTTTCATGTTTAGCGCGAAATTGGTGAAGTGAATGACGGTTTTTGACTTTGTCATTTTCTCGACCGTTATGGGAAATTTTTCATTGTGTTTACGAAAAATAAATCTCAGATGTTTCTTTTATTTCTCTAGCTAAAAGTAAAACAACAACAAGTGAATATTTGAGACTAATTTTCACTACAATGTTCTTTATATGTGGAAACATTAATAGCCATAAATGCTATGGTTTATATTCCATCTTCATTTATTTCAGTAGAAATTTACTTAGAAAATTAACTTACTTGTTTAATTACAACCATTAGGTTTATTTTTCAAAAAAAAAACTTCTTGGATTAATCAAGAGAAACGTCTAAAAATTATATTTTGTTATCTATAATTTTCGTCCTCTGACTGATTGGTAAATAAAATTTATAAGCACTTAAGAAAGTTTTGTTTTTCAAAAGTAAGTCTTATATATTTTAAATCTAACTAAGCTTATTAAAACATTTTTCTTTGTTTAAAATTCTGAAGTAAATTGTGAGTGCCAATGAAAGTCGCGCATGACCATAGCTGTTTAAGCGACTTTAAATAAATAAATATAAAAAAAAAAACTTTATTTTTCCAATTAACTGTTTTGGTCTTTAATAGGTTCATCCTACTTTGAAATCTCATTCTACAATGTAGACACATCTACAATAGCCGAAAAAACATTAGAGAAGTAATTAATTAAATGGTGACGTAAATTAATGCATTTTTATTTTTCTATGGCGTCAAGGCATCTACGTGTGACGTCACGATTCAGTTGACGTACGTACAACTGAAAATTGATAATAATGAACTTACATGGATTTTGTCACATTTTGCAATTCAGATGAATAAAAGTATTTATTTGATGTAATTTATTCGCCCAGGGTGAACAAATCAATTCTGGGTGAATTAGAGCTGTTTATTTTTATAAAACCTTGTTCCATCGTTGATTATTTTGAAATTTTTATCACGAAACTATAATTACCAATAAACTTATAAATTAATTTTATAAGGAAATAAATGATCACAACAAAAATTCAAGCGACACCGTGATAATTTACTTCAAACGTCAATTGCATTCTTTTGAAATACTAAAACGTGACGTCATTCGTTGTGATTGGTGTTTCAGTCAAGATGGATAGTTGCAGTATCTTATACTTTTATTTTAAATCATATCAATCTGTTTGTATTAACATTGAAATTTTTTTTTTAGAATCTTTTCAGCGTATATTGTTCTCTAAAACCATTTAATTTTTGATTCTTTTATAGCGTCTTCATCTCTGGTTTAAAAATCTCAAAAAAAATTTATGTTTTATAAGTTTCTTTTTTTAAATTTAAATGTTAAAATGATATCGCTTTTTGTTTGAATAGATTACTTCCTTTTTCTTTTTATTCGTTTTGAAGCTTTTCTTTTTAAATTCTTAGTTTTTAACCTTTAATCCTTTATTCTTTTGCTTTTAGTAGTTACGTACGTATTTATCTGTAATAATTAAGAAACTAATCGCAACAAAATCGTTAAATTATAAAATATTTGCTGATTTAGTTTTAAGAACAAACAATAAATCTGGAATAGATGATAGATATTAACAATTTTGCTAGGTTCAAATCAATTTCGAGCTATTTATTTGTCAAAATAGTCAAATATTGAAAACAGTAGCAAGGAATCGACGTGAACAGGGTGGTGTTTTGCCGCATATTGACCATCTTTTGAGCCACATTATATTAAATTTAAAATACAATAATCAAAGCGCCTCGAGGAAAAGATATATCCTATATAATAGGTATTGAAAGATTGCTTTATTCATTGTGACTTCGTTGAAATATCCTTCAATAAAATGACGAAACGAAGGGAAGCGAAAGGTCTTTGAATGACTGCTAGTGGGTCACTTCAATAGGTCATAGCTGGCGGCAGTGACGCCTCTTCTTCGTTTACTGCCAACTGGTAACTTTATTGGATATTGAATCTCTGTGTCAAAGACACATTTATACTTTCTTAGTCTTTCAAAAACTACTTCAACACTGTTGTAGGTTTATCATACCAAATTTATTGCATTGAAAAAGTTATCTCTTTCGTGTTTCATTTCCCATCATAATTAATTCTCTTTTTCTTTTTGCGTTTGTTAAAGCGTTTTTTTTCAACTGAATTTATTGATTGAATCAGCGTTTTTCCACTTAGGATATTTTGCAACGCTATTGTAACTGCAACGCCTTTGTTTCCCATTTAATTGCAATACTTTTCCAATTTATAAGAAACAACAATATATTGAAATTTATGACGAGTAAATTATTTAAGTTACAGTTTAAATATTTGAAAAGTTTTCTCGTTACCGTCGGAATAGAATTGATTATCAATATTGCATTATAAACAAAAATAAAAGCTTGATAAACTGAAATTGAATTTAGAAAACTGTTGGGAGTTCCGACGCTTGTTTCCAAAGTATAAAATATCGCTTTTTCTCGGTCTCAGTTATTTGAAACTTTTTCATATTCATGGTGTATATAATTGTGGCTTGTTTCATCTATATATTAAACATTATTCGATAGTTTATGAAAATTTTTCATAAGCTTAATGCTTGGCGATATTTTAAAATTCTCTCTCGCCGATAAAATAATGCTATTTTCAATGTTGATCGTATATTAGAGCGTATTATAAAGTTTATGTGTGTTATACTGTTTAAAATTGTGTAATCCTGCATTTAATTCGTTGCAGAGCGATTGCTTATGACGCAGAACACAAAATCATTTTTTCAAATGAGTTGAATTCCATGTTTTTTTTTTTTTTTATTGTCGAATAAATAAATGTTTGCAATAACAATTTTTCCATAATACTAACTGATTAACTTTCGAAATGGGACTCGGATAATTTTTTGAAATTCATTTTTGTATTTCAATATGCTGTCATTTTTTTTAGAAATGAGGACTAAAATTTAATGAATTGTTATTTACTTTGTAAATTTTATTTTGTTATTTTGTTTTTTTTTTTTATGTGTATATTTTATTTAATGTGCAACATTAAAACACTTGTTGTAGGTATGCTTTGATATGAGCTTTAGGTCTTCAATGACACTGTTAACACATAAATAATTAATTTTAGCCTTTCAGTATGTATAAAAACAATTTTTGTTTGTGAAACACAAAACGCACTTTTACAGCTTTTTAGGCTTAAACACCAGTTACATGAATGATGCTGTAAGTGCTGATATTTGATTATGCATGGCTTTTGTGGCTTATTTAGTGATAAGATCTAGTTGTAAAATTTTTGAATAAATAAAAATAATAGGGCTATAATATTGCAATAAAATTTACTTAAACTCATATTGAGTGCAAGTTTCAAGAGTTACTTAATGGCAATAATGGCTCAAACTACTTTGAATAATCGCATTTAAATTCCAGTGAATTTATAAAGTCCAGTGAATTCACAAATTCACAGAATGCCTCGACTGATCCCTGTAAACTCCTTATATAGTAGAGCGGAATATTTTAAAAGTTTTTTTTTGGAGATTTCTATCACGCAGTGTTGATAATAGAATTCTCTTGAATGTTCGATATAATTCGACTGTTGAACATTCCAGAACGTTCGTTAGTTTTTGATGAGTGGTTGTTAAACGTTCTATCCCTTTTTACATGCAGCTCAGTGTATCCGTCTTATTATTATTCAGTATTGAGTGTTTTTCATACATAATGATTTAAGTGTTGTAGCGACTAGAAATGGAATTCGAACATGCAGTGATACTGTGGCAACCATCCCTAGACAGCGTAGGAACACTAGTATCCCCAAGATACCGAGTTGAAATTGTTAATAAAAATATATAAATAATTAATATAAAATTGTACATAAAACTGTCAACATCAAATTATAACTATAAATAAATAAATTCCATAATACCTCTCGCAACTGCCCTGACGAGACGACGTTATATACCTTAAGTAATTCAATTTGTTTGGGGCCAGTGCTGGCCACTGTAATTGTAAATATATATATATAAATAAATTTGGGTAACCACTACCACCTGACAATGTTATTAAAAAACTTAGAAGAAGCCTAGAAGAAGAGTTATGATTTATCAAATTTAGTAATTGAATACTTTTTAAATTAATTGTGGTTGATATTTTGACTTATGGGAACGGGACACCTTAACACAGGATTCGGTTGACAGGAAAAAAATGTTTTCTAGTTATATCTATAATATTAAAATTTAATTTTTTAAGACAATACCAAAACCTTTATTCAGTTGAACAAAGAACATCCATTTTCTAAAATTAAAACATTGGTCGCTGCTTGTCGCAAGTTAGATTATCACTGACCTTTGATCCAACAATCTTTGACCATTTCAATTAAGACCACTTACATACTTTTTGAAAGTTTGTGAACGAAATGGGATAAAAATTTGTGGTATTATGAAAACCTTTTTCTGAAGAGCAATAAAAGAGAGTACGACGTGCTTTCTAAACTTGTAGTTCTTTCATATTATTATTGGCCAAAATTTTAAATAAGAATAAGCGTAAAATCTGTATGGTGTATCTTTAAGTTGTGGAGAATTAAGAAAAAATAAGAGAAGTCTTTTTTATGGCTAAGGACTGTAACAATAAATGTAGATATTGTTTTTGTCAAAATATGAAATCAGTACCTACGCATATAAAACATATTGATCTTTAAAATATAAGTTCAACTTTTTTCCACAGTCCACAAAAAAAAAATTATTAGGAGAACTTCAATTGAGTAAGAGCAAAAATCAAGAAAAAGTCACTAAAAATAACAATGGTTGTTAACAGGATATGTCTTTTATACTTTTTTTTAATTCTTATTGAAATATTTCAAATGGAGAAAGGTTTTTCTTGCCACGATATGTCACTTGTTTTATTAATATTGACAATAATAATAATAACAATAATAATCACTGTCAATTATTATTTTTTCAAGGCTTAGATATTTGTAAATACAGATTGAACAGGTAAATTTAAAAAATGAATGACTTCAATCTCAAATTAAATTCTTTTCAATGGTTTTGGCTAATTATTATTTTTTTATTTATTCAACTACAAAAGGGTTAAAAATCAATTAAACAAGAGGCATTGACCAGACCCAAAATGAAAGTCAATGGTTTGATAGTTTTGCAAGTTTATCAAAATTAAACCGATTTTCTTTGTTTTTCTTCTTTTCTTCATTTCTCTATCTACCTCGGTTCAACTGGTCTCGCTCTCTAATCGCTAATAACTGTAACCATTACCTTTATTTATTTGCAAACTTTTCTTCTCAAAACTGATATTTTATTATTTTAAATAATGGCAAAGAACGAAATATTTTTCACATTGAAAGTTACCAGAGCAATTTTCAAATGGATATGTTCCCAATAGAACCAACGGATTGGGTTAGGTCATACAGCTGTTGCCATCATGTTCAACTATGCTACGAAACACAAGTGACATATCGTGGCAAGAAAAACCTTTCTCCATTTGAAACTTTTACAAGCCTGTTACCCATACGTCTATTATACAATGAAAAAGAGCACACACATGAATAAAAAATGAATTTATTATCACTAGTGTGTAAAATTGACGTTATAATCAAAACCTATATTTAAATCCTGCCTATGTCACAAAGGATGTTGCGGCAAATTATGGAATTCTCTCGAGATTTTTTCGCGTTTTTGTCCTCTTTATATTGGGGGCAACTTTGATTTATTTCTTCTTTAAAAAAATATGATTGCAATATTTATATCAAATTTTGAATTAAACACAAGCTGTTGTGACAGGCTTTGGTATGCTCAAGTAAACTTTAAGCTACTCTTCATATATGGTACTCTTTGTAAATCAATAGTTCCCACATTTTCGCGTCCGATACGCGTGCGCTTAAAACTAAAAAGTTTTTTTTTTCAAATATCTTTATTATTCTATCATTTTTAATTGTAATCAAACATATTTAATAGAATGGGACAGAAAAAAGAAACTTTTCATGAACTACAATTTTTTTTATTCCCGATAGTTGTGTGTTGCAAACAAGCCTTAAGAATTTTTTTTCTTTTTTTATACAAGGCCGAAGGCTTTTTTGATTAATTCATCGTGCTCAAACATAAAGTAGGGGTGCGTAGATCCAGCTCGATTGTTAACAGCTCACATAATGTTCGAGAGAGTAACGGAAAAAGCTCTACCTATGTTATACTATATAAATTTCCATTCTATGATGTTTTCCGTTTGAAAACACTTTGTCGAGCTTTACTGAATAGATAAAAAGCGGTAGATATAGCTGGATCATAAAACTTTGCCGGAATAATATATGTAAATAGACAAGGGGCATATGTAGTGTAGTGTAGGGCAGATAACGACGAGCAAATATCCAACAAAATCAAACAAGCGGACATGATGTAGAGATGTGAGAACGCTCTACGTATTACATTGCGAGAATGTTATACTACCGTTTCTAATAATCAAGACAAAATTTATTTTGTTCCAAAACCACCATAAAGGTTAACACTTAGTAATTTCTTTTAAAACTCCATATATTTATTACGATTTTAAGACTTTATTTCATAAACTTCACAACACGATATTTTCAATATCAACTCTCAAAAAGTTTTTTTGTTTAAATTTTGTGTTTACACTATAAAAGTGATAGTTAAAATAAAGGTTGTTTTTTATAGAAGAAAATAAAAATTATTATTTTTTTCTTATTTTTTATGAATCATACATAATTTTCTATTGTTCTTGACAGCTTTTATTCTCGAAAATATTTGAAGTTTTTTTTTTAGCTGAAACTGAATGTGTTTGTTGTTTTTATGTTGCCAAAAATAAAACCTTTCCCTGATTTTTTTTTCAGATAAGCTAAATGTCCTTAAAGTAAAAACAAACGAGTATATGTTTAAGAAGTAATTAAACATATTTTTTTACTCAAGAAAATATACTTTCATAAAATCAATTTACTGTTGAGTTTGAATTTTTGTTTTATTTATTTACTTATTTATTTATTTTTATATTTAAATTAAAAATAATTATATATACAAATGACAAATATTATTAAAAAATAAGTTATTACTTTTTTCAAATTTTGCAGTAGCTGTTGTACTATTTGAAGTTTAGTGATGAAAATGACGTCTGAATTCCATGCAAATTCTTGGTTATCACGAAATCTGGCATTATGAAACAGCCCCCTGTCACTTAGATACGAGAAAGGCTAAAAAAACGTGACCAATTTCCACGGAAATCGGTGTTGTTATAAGAGTCATACGTCTCAAACAGCCCACTACCACTTAAACTTATCAGAGTTATTAAAAATCAAACGAACTTACCTGTAAGTGATGTTCGATTGTAATTATATGAGAGTCTCGTTCGAGATGATTACATTGTAGTACCGCTACTTCCACTAGTTCAAGTCACAAAGTTCAGATTTAAATTTGAAAAGATTTGGCGGGTGGCGTCAGTCCCGCGCTCTGTCGTCCATCTTCATATAGTTCGAAGCTAAGAGCCTCCGGCTAATAAACGAAAACCTTAATTTACATTACGGGTGGGATCAATTTTCATTGATTGGGAGGGATGTAATCATCTCGAACGAGACTCTCATATAATTACAATCGAACATCACTTACAGGTAAGTTCGTTTGATTTTTAATTATATGAGAGTCTCGTTCTTTGAGATTACATTGTAGATGTTTAGAGATGTTACAATTTCAACAAAGACTTTTTTTTTTTTTTTTTTTTTCGTTTTTATTTAATCTAATCATTATTTTTGTCCAGCGCTGAAGTAACAAAACAGCTTTTCTCCAAGTCTATGGGTCTTTTAGAAAACTTTCAAAAAACTTAGATTGTTTAGACCACCCGGCCGTGCTTTTAATGATCCCCAGATCAATACCTCTCATCTCTGCAGCTGATGTCGCCGCGTGTCTAGAGCTATGTGCTGTGAACTGCTCATTAACCCTTGCTGCCAATAAACATTTCTTTATCCATCTGCTGATGGATTGAAAAGTAGCTCGGTTGATAGGCTTCTTAAACGTTACTAAAAGATAATCCGTTCCTTCTCGGATCTGTTTGGTTCTTTCCACGTAGCTTACAAGAACTCTTGCGACAGAGTCTGTCTTTCTATTATTAAAAAAAAATAGTAAAGTAAAGGAAGGCTGTAGAGCCCCCGCACGTTACGTCTTGATCGGCTCCGTAATTTTGATCGTGATCTTGGTCTTAGTGAAAATAATATCACTAATTTTAATAAGTGATAAAGATTGTACTCTTTGTGCTGTTGCCAGGGCTAGAAGGCAGACTAATTTGAACGTGAGGTCTGTAAGGCTTAATGACTCGAGCGGTTCTAATATTTTAGCCCATTCTAATAATACATCTGAGCTCCAAATCGAATCATATTTTGGTTTTGTGGGTCTCATTTTGTAAACACCCCTGAAAAAAAACGACAAATGTCTAGGTCTTTCCCCAGATCTACGTTGCTTATCAGATTTATGGCTGCTCGTTCGGAGTTGAGAGTGCCATACGAAGCTTTTTGGTGAAAACGTACAGCCAAGTATTTTAAAACGCCGATAATACTAAAAGAAAAAAGATACTTGTTCATATTGACAATAATTCCACCAGCCTTTTAAAGCTGAGTTATATTGTTTGATTGTAGACTCGTTAATGAAGCGATAAAAATTTCAAATGCCTCCTCTGGCAGTTGTTTTTGTCGGTATATCTGCCGGACAACTTCCCTACAACCAGAGAAATATGTTTGCTCAGAGGATGCTCCAGAAACCTGCAAGGCGATAAAAGTAAGTTAGATGATGGGGGAAATATCAATGGCTCTTCCTTTAGCATTGCTATGAATATTGGGAAACCAAGGTTGTGTGGGCCAGTAGAGGACTACGACAATTCTTTCAGCTCGATCTAGTCTGATTTTTCGAAGGACTCGCATGATAACAGAAAATGGCGGAAATGCGTAGAAGAAATAATTTTTCCCATTCACAGTAAACGCGTCTATGCAGAAGGCCCCCGGTTCTCTTTTCCAAGAGCAAAACTTCTGTATTTTTGCGTTAACTCGTGTCGTAAAAAGATCAATTTTTAGGTTACTCCACCTCTTTTTTACTTCAGTGAAAACATATTCTCCTAGTTCCCACTCGGTATCAATGTTTTTCTCCTTGACTCTCTATCCGCGTCTGTATTTTCCTTCGATGGAATATACGATGCGAAAAACCAGATTCCTTTATTCTCGCACCATTGCCATATATCTCTGGCTAGCTTATTTAACGCTGGATACTGTACGCCTCCTAATCTATTAATATACGCGATTGTTGTAGTGTTGTCGATTGTTAACAAGATCTCACAATTTTTGTACTTTTGTGCAAAACATTTTAGCGCTAAGAAGGCTGCAATTAGTTCCAGGTGATTAATATGCAACTCCCTATCTAACAAGGACCAAAATCCTTGTGCGTTTTGACCGTTACGGTGTGTGCCCCAACCTACTAGTGACGCGTCCGAGTATATTTCTAGAACAAAACGAAACGATCGAATCGGACATGAAGCTGTGGGTAACTTAGTTAACCACCAATTTAATTCTCCTTTTATCATATCGTTTACTAACATTGTCTGGTCAAAATCCTGCTCATTCATTATTAAAGCTAAAAAGACTAAAGTACCTATAAGACCTGCAACTCTCTAATTCGACAGTGATTTTTTTTGCAAAATTTCTTTTATGATATTTATTAGCTTGATTTTCTTTTCTGACGTGAGTGACAATGACAACTTTGTCGAGTTTATAACAAACCCTAAATACTTGTACGATTTTTTTTTTTTTTTTTATTGGTCTTGTACTACTTTTTTCCTCGTTAATAATAAATCCTAATTTATTAAGAATGTACCTAGTAGTTTCGACATTAGCTACACAGCTTTTACGAGATGCGTCAACGCAAAAAAAAATCATCTATGTATGCTGTTAATAAAAAACTTCTCCGTCTTAACCAGTACAGTACTGGTTTTATCAGTTTCGTAAAAACATACGGGCATGTACAAAGCCCAAAAGGAAGACAGCAGAACTCGTAAATTTGGCCTTTCCATTTAAACCGTAAAACTTTCCTGCTCGGCTGTTTTACCGACACTAAAAAATATGCGTCCTTAAGGTCCAAGATACACATATAATAATTTTCAAAAATTAATTTAATGGTCGATCTCATATCTTCGAGTTTGAAATGAGAGATGTTTAATTGAACTTATTCAAGGTTTTAAAATTTAGAATGAATCTTTTTGGCCCATTAGGTTTTGATACAAGAAAAAAGGGAGATAGGAATTGCCCTTCTACTTGCTCACATTTAAAAATGGCTCCCATTGATAATAATTTGTCAATTTCTAATTGAAATAATAATTCGTCCTCAGCTGAGAACTTTACATCTTCCGTCCAGCTTAACGCCTGCGACGGAAGAGTAAAGAATGAAATTTTGTAACCCCTTATACATAATTTTTTGTTTCCTGATACGGGAATCTCTGGCCCACATGTGAGTTCCCCTGGCTCACGTATGGGCCGCGCCAGTTTAAAGTCCTTGATGACAATGAGGGTTTTTGATTTGGTTCCGCAAATTTATAGCGGATGTAGTTGAGGATGAAGCAGATGCGTTCTTGATCTTCTTGCCCATTTTATCTACTGATTTGGCTGCTTTGATTTTCTCCGTTAACTTCTCACCGTATAACAAGGCCCCAGGCTTTGTTTTTTGCAATAGTTTCTTCATTGGTTTGGCAAGACCTGGTGAAATAAACGATTTCCTCGAAAAGACGAGACTTGATAGTGCGCTTGAGCGCACTATCAAGTATAATTAATGATAATAATTATAATAATAATTATTAATATAATTAATTAATAATTAATTAAAATTAACTTCCCCGCGTCAGCTATCATTTTCACTAACGACAGCCTACTTACAGGCTCTTTACTGTCATTGAGGATAATTGTGATGGATTGTCCAAGTGCTGCCATGGCCGATCCTATCAATTTCTGCTCAACTACAAAGAGTTTTATTTCTTTTGATGCCAGTATCGTCTAGTGAAGCCAGAACTTCCTCATTCATTTCTGGAGCTTCTAAATTGAAATTCCCTTTTCGGGGATATTTATCGATCATGGTCTCCTTTGTATCTTTTTTGAGACCTTCCGACATCCAAGTGGGCCATCTGGACACCAGACTCTGATGTAGATCTAAAAGTTTTTTTTTTTTTCTGCTGTTGGATTGTCTCCTAAAACAGTTTCAGTTTCCTCATCGAGGGTATCGACCCCATCCTCAGCTGTTGACGATGGTGACAACAGTGTTTTTATGCTTCCAGTCTCATCATGTGAGACTTCCTCTAAGCCATTTTCCGTGTTTTCTGTACTATTTTGATTTTCATCTGACAAATTTCACCATGAAAATCAATGGCACTAGTGTTATTTGCCTCCTACGTGCAAAAAGTTCTAGCCCAATTGCCCGTCTATGTCTCATCATTCGAGTACACGACGCCAATTACATAAAATTTTACATGTATACCTTTACGCATATACATATGTAATTTATGCTAATAATTGTTGTTTGAAATAGTTTAAAATATTTTGAGTACATACATACCAATTTTTAGAGAAAATTTTTTCTCTTGCTTCTTTTATAAAGTCAGCAAGAATGAGCTCTAACCTACAAATACGTTTATTGACATCCTCGTATTCATCTCGATCTCGGCTACGTTTTTTACTTTTCCCCATCTTGGTAAATAATATTTCTTGTTGATATTCGTGTTTTAGTTGTTTATTTATATTTATTTATATTTAATATTTATATTTTTGAACACTAACAAAATTTCTGAATGTGACTTTTACTAGCACAAAAAACGTTATGAAGATGGACGACAGAGCGCGGGACTGACGCCACCCGCCAAATCTTTTCAAATTTAAATCTGAACTTTGTGACTTGAACTAGTGGAAGTAGCGGTACTACAATGTAATCTCGAAGAACGAGACTCGAGATATAATTATAATTATTATATAAAAATATTTATCATAATTATTCTCATATAATAACAATAATAATGAAAACATTTAAAAAAATTTCATTTAAATAACTTGCCTGACGTTTAAAAAAAATTATTTCTAACCTCCGACTTCCATAAATTCTTCGGTCTTCGTCAGTCTTTGTGGTCTTCTTCGTTCAACTCGTTAGCAACTAAATCGCAACTAGTGACTGCAAATCCAGTAAAAATGGTCACATTTTTGTAACATGGAGTTGTAAGGGGCTGTTATGAATTAATTCAACTATCTTAGAATAATAATTTAGGAAAAAAAGGCATATATAAAATTAAGAAATGTATTTTGAAAAGTAGCTACTAACTTTATTTTGAAATTTCTATGGAGCTTCGTTTTTATGGCATGCATGAATTGTTAACCAGAAAAATGATCCTGACAAATTTTGTATACGTCTTGCAGCTTCTTTTGGATATTATTTATTGAAATAAATTAAAATATTATTCTATTAGTTTTATTTTTAATAATTAAGTATATCTTTATTTATATATTATTATTATTATTATTATTATTATTATTATTATTATTATTATTATTATTATTAAATATTAAGTAATTTACAATTTTTTAAAATTGATAATTTGAATGCAATTAATAAAAACTAATTTTTAATGATGCCAAAGAAGTATAACTTCTAACGCGCGTACATAAGTAAACGCTACCACTTTTTTTTTGGGAGATGTTCAGCATACTTTTTTGTAAAACATAAGTTATACAACAGTGTTTCAATAAGAAACTCTCCATATTCCAAGCCATTAATTTTGAAGCAAGACCGAAAAAACATCGCTATCAATGTTTTGTCATGTATCCTAATTGAGTTAATTAAGCAAATATTGGTGAAATCACAAGAAACATCTTAACAAGCAACCAACAAATGTAATAGACGCACAATGTGGTCACTTCTCTCCCAAAACATTTTACAACTTTATCAATCTATTATTATACGTTTGACGTTGAAACAATGAACTTGTCTCGAAAGAGGATTTAATATAACGAGCAGAGAATTCTCATTTCAGCGTTCCATTTCTGTTTGTTTCGTGCTATCTGATAGAAAGTAAATACTCTCAACTACATCACAAATTCTAAAATAGTTTTCGCTCGTTCACGAATTTGAGAATTATATAAACGTATAACATTGCGCCTGTATATGAAATAGAGATTTGGTAATTGATGCATTTTGCAGGCTTCGAATAATTTTGTTTTACATGCAAATTTAATACAGAAACGTTCTCTCTAATTTTATTGTCTCGTTTTTATTAGCATGGTGGTAGAGAGGTTAGCGAGCACATTGAGTGCAAAATTAGTGGCACACAGACGCAAAATAAACTGTAATTGGCATTCCAGATCTGCTCCCTGTAATTTAGACTCGCAAAAGACGGCCAACCCTTGTTCACCATCATCGTATTCGTATCGTCTCCTCAACTCTATAACGTGATTTGTTATTGCTCAATTAATTTGTTAAAAAACCGCTTTAATTCCACTTCCGAATTTCTATGTGAGAAAATATATTCGATTTTAATTACAATTAGGGTTGAGATTTTTAATAATAGGATTTCCGAACCTCGTCGTAATCGCTCTGAGAGGATTACACAAACCTCGAAAAAGAATTTAATTTAACTCTCATTCGAATTCAACATATTGGAATTCATTAAGAAAACTTTTAATTGCTTTTTTGTTAAAAAAATCTTTTTATACACTCTCCTGCAATAAACACTAAGAACAAATCACAAATTTAGTCTGAACCGTCATAAAACCAAGATTGTCTTAAAATAAAGAAAACAAGCTTAATTTGGCCGGAACAATTGGACCGGAGAGACTTGAAAGAAATTTCAACATACTTATAGACAATTCGAACTTGCTTCTCCTCAAGAGTACTATAATTAAATTGGAAAACCAAAAAAAGCTAACTTAAAAAATTCAAAACCTGAATACAAATCTTCTCTAATAAGTTGAAACTAATTAAAACTGGTTTTATTTGTATTTTGATTAAATATTAGCAAAGGTAACAAGGAAAGTTTGTGCCGAGTCAATTTTGAAACGAAGCGGGTTTTGACACCTCCGTTATAATATTGAGTGAGGGCGTATTATATTTTGGACGTAGAATTAATATGAAACAAGCTATCAGAAACAGTTTGTTATCAGAAATAAGGTTTGGAATTGCCGACAAACCTAATTAAGTTTATTTGATAGAGGTTTGTGAACTTCGGTGAGGTCACAAATCAATTCTCTGGCGACGTTTGTGTTGTGTATATCTGCGAGTTATTAGTGGAGAGGTCAAATTCGGGCGCCTCCATGTTGATATTGGATCATATCAATGGGGGATGGTGTGAATATTCGCTGCAGGCTCGAATCACATAATATTTTTGTACGATTTATTCATAGAGATGTAAATTTTGACATACTTTTTCATCCTATTTTTACATCGTTATATTGTTTAATTTGATAAAACTTTTTCAACTATACTTATACAACTAATCTAAAAATTCAATTAAAAATTTACCGAATCTCTTTAACTAGATAAACAAAAACAGATAGTTTGTTTAAACTTTGATTAAAATAAAATTTGAAGACTTTTGAATCATTCTCAGTACATACCTACTCCTATACAATGTGTATAATTGCCTGAAATTATTGTAATTTTTTTCATCTTCCTAAAAATTAGGTAACCTTCCTAAAATTATTATTAGACTTAATAGAAGCAAATATTTTAAAGTTATACGAGTTGAATTTTTTTATTTGGAAACGGAACGTTAAAACTTAAAATAACATGATATGCTATTTTTTCATATTACACTTTTAAAAAGATTTTAGTCTCACCGTCTACTTTCCTACAAAACAAGCTCTAAAACTGGCAACTTCAACAAATTGAAAAACGAATTTCTGTGTTTCCATTTTGTTAAAAACTTTTACAATTATTAAGAATAAAAAAGGAATTAAATGTCTTAAAAACTTGGTCTTTTTGTGCTTATTTTTATGAAAAATCTCAAAATTCTAATACAATGACTCAAATCTTTTCTTTGCTCATAACTTCGTGTTTACATTATTTCATTACGAATGTAAATCTTATATTACAATTGTTTTATCTCAAAGTTATTAAAACTTGCGAAACGGTTATCTCCAACTACTTGGCATAAACTACTTTAAGTTGAATGAGGTTTTCAAGTTATATATCAATGTAGCTTTAAAGTTACTCGAAAAGTCATAATAAAGCATATGAGACTTTAAGACCATCATATTGAAACAAATATTATTTTTAGATAAACGTGAGTTACATACGAAGTACTTGTAATTTTCTTAATCCTCCCGATTGGGTAGTAACGGGTCGATTCCCAATTGACTTGAAAATCTTTTTTTAAAAGTTGATAGAAGAGGGTTGAAAAATCTACCTTTTAAAAAAACTCCGTTGAAATTTGAAAACGGAAATTACCGATTCAATTAATGCATTTGGGTTGCAAGTTCAATAAATTGGCGTGATGTAAAGTTTTGATTCACGTGCAATTGGTCAAATGTCGGGATTTTTATGAAAAAAATTAATATTCTTTGTAGCCGGTGTGTAAACGTTAACATATGTGTCTGATTTATAACAGTGTGGTTAAGAATTTATGTGAAAAGTTGAAAGTTGGCAGCGTTGGGACTGTTTGAAAAACACGATTGATCATTTGTCCCTTGGGCCAACACCCCTATCTGAGCTGGAGCACCACTTCTTCAAGTATCGAAATGCCATGTCTCAGTCACTCTGACATTTTTCTCGTTTATCAACCTTGTTTCACTGGGGAGCGAAAACTAATTCTTCTGAGCATTGCACATGCAGAACATGATGTTTTGATCGAACTGTGTAAATTAACAATTTCAAAAAAAAAAAAAATTTATATTAATTAAAACTCTACTTTTACTTATCCTCAAACCGGGATGCGCTACTTTATAGAAAAACTTTATATATTATATTATTAGGTTATTTAAGATCAGCTTAATCTGGATGTTTTTTTTTTAATTTTTAAACTCAGCGACGTTTCGTTGCTAATCGCATCTTCTTAAGGCTTTTTAGAAAAAAAAAATTTAATTTTTGCTGAATTTGACAATTATAAAAAAAATAAAGTTGACCTTAAAGAACCTGAGTGGTTTTCTTTCATTTAGAAACTAAGCTTAGAATTTATCAAGAGCTTTCGGAAAACCTTAAAATGTGCGTAGGGATTTAGAGTTTACCAGCTTAGAGCTGGATATCACCAAAATGCATCTGCTTAGTGGAAATTTTAATCTTAATTAAAAGTTAAAGTTTATAATGGAACTAAATCAGAATTGTATAAACATTTTTCAGAACCATAATATAGTAGTTGTGAAGTGTTCTTAACAATATAAGGAAAACTTAGATCGCTCCCTCCTCCTTAATTTGTATTCATTTTACAGATGAAAAAGCAAATTATAAAAGGAAGAAGAGGTCAGTTATTTGAAAAAAAAAACTAAATTGAAAACAGAGCTTAGATTTTCTAATTCTTCTTTCTTTTCCGATAGCTATTAAAGTTATTGAATGTTGGTGGCCACGATTAAAATTTTTGTCTATCTCGTGCCGTGTTAATTATTTTACCTACTGTGTTGAATCCTTTGTATTGCAGTTTTAAAATTAATAAGGATCAAAACCTTTCATGAGTAAACAAAAAGATTTTTGAAAAATATTTAAAAAATAACAGATACACTGAACCAGGTGATTTTGTTAGCGTCTATCTAAATAAATTTTTCTTTGTAACATATTTTTTCTAGACGTGGAAAACTGCATGTAACTTTTTTTACATTTTAAAAAATAAATTGAGTTTTATAAATGCGGTTTTTACACAAAAAAAAAATGTTGAAGTAACATTTTTCGACACGTTCTTATGAAATAAATTTATTAAAATATTTTTTCGGTATTTTTTTCCAATTCGAAATGTCCTCGTACGCGCGGTTTTAATACCATAATTTATGCGATGTTATATACAAAGATGTAGATTTCATATATGGCGTTGCATCCATAAATAATGCAGATAATATAATACATATAGTGTGGAAATATGAAAACTTTCCCGGTGCGGAAACTGGCATACATTTATTAGAATAGATCAGTTTGTTTATTGCTTTCTTCGCGCCGCTCCTCTTCGTCTTCACGTAGGTGTTCTGTTGTGGAAATCACAGAACACGAATTCCGTTCAAATAAGTCATATTTCAAATTCGTGTGAATATATGCCGTTATTTTACTTTTTGTTTTTCCGATAATGCTTTTATATGCCATATATCATTCGACAAAAAGCTCTTGCTTCTCTGTCTCAACCTCTCTCTGGGTATATACGCGTTTATGTTCTATCTAATAAATTGCTTACGTTAAAATGCACACTTCAATTCTTACACAAATTGTCTTATCGTAAAAGTCAAGAAAACGGAAAACTTTTTACAATGAAACCTATCTATGTATACCTATATAAAGTAACATAAAATTACTTTGGCCCAATACGTTTTTTCAAACAATTTTTTACTAGATGCAATAACTGCTTTCAATCAATAAATAGGAAAGATTTCCCAACACATTAAACAATTAATTTTTTAATGATTTCTAATGTTCAAAACTTTTATAATAGTAGAAGATCCGAACCTACATTGACGTTCACCGAGTTGATAATAGAATGAAACATATATTATCATGAATTTAGTATATGAGAAAATATATTAAAAATGGGTTGGCTAAAAAAATCCGGGGCAGATTATTTTTAATTATTAAGAAAAAATATTTTTAATAAAATATTGCAACAAATAGAAAAACGTTTACATAGGTTACACAGGTGACTGCGATGTTGGGTCCTTTATTATTACATAGTATACTAACCTCGGATCTCTCTGTCACACATTTCCACGAGCATTAAAATTTAAATCTTTAAAATTCGCTAACCCCTAATAGGACCGAACTTTTGCAGACAAACCTATATCTACGTGTTCGCAATAAAATAGCGCTAATGATGATATAAAGTTTTTAATAATGTTATTTATAGTTAATGATATTTTTGTATCGAATACCAGTTTTTTTTATTGATAAATTGATTTACAAGTTCTGGCGTCACATTATCCAAAGTCAACTACTTCCAGAAATTTCAATACGTTTACAAATACAAAACATTTTGTATAAGTAGGTACTAGAAAAACAAAAATTTCGTTACACACAGAAGTGGAAAAAACATTTTCAAAAGTTGGAAATTTAATGTTAACGAACCTTTTTGTTGGAATTCTCGTTTTTTAATATAGAATAGAAAAATTATTTTAATTCTATCTAACTTTTATTTTTTAATTATATGCTGTTTTTGAGCAATTTTTTCTTTCGTTAATTAATTGTTTAGTTCGTAATTCTAACGATTTAACTCTGTCGTTTCGATTACAACAGCTATTCAAAAAAAGGCGAATTCATAGGCTTATCATTTACATTTTAGTAAAATTTTCAACAATATTTATCATTACAAAACATTGAATGTCGCAACCCTATTATATTGAAAGTCAACCCCTGGATAAACTGTCAGCAACAACCGATTATTAATTATTTCCCTTATATCTTAACTGTATTGCGGCTTGAAAGGCTACCAATTCATCGCTTTCAATGCTCGTTTATCGACCAGTAAAATCTAAATACGTTCTAACAAATGTTCGGACACACACATACCATTCACACCGAAACTATTAATCACAAATTCAAAATACAACACAACATTTTTTATCAAACGTTTGTTTGAACCAAAAGCTCCGAACAGCTCTCAATTTTGAGCACGGGTTTTCGTCGATTTAAGTGTGTGCTTTTCGTGTGAGTTGCTCATAATGTAATCGAATTGTTTTCGTGTCACTTTAAGAGAATATAAAAGTAACACGTGCTAAAACACGGCTAAATTAGCATATGAAAACACGAGTTAAATTGATTTTTATTTCACGTTTATCGCGAGAATTTGCGAGCTCATATAGTTACATATATTGGTTTATTTAAGGCGTTATGTGAGCAATAAAGAAAAATGGTTAAGTTATTTGTGACAATGGTCGAAATAATCGTTTTGGGTACATTAGAATTATATTGATTTTGAATAAAAACAGTGGGGAAATAAAGCCAATAGAGCTTAATAAAGCTCGTGAAAGGATAAAATTTTATTTTATTTACGGGATAATCAATTTTCGAACTGAATTAACTTGGTGTGAATGAAAGATAATGTTTAATCGGAGCTCATTTTTACTTGTCGTTATTCGTAATTGATACATACATTATCAAATTAACGCTAGATATTAACAATTTATGAAGAACATCAGCCGGGTGCGTGGATCTATTTGAATATTAAATGAGGCCTGAGCTATCAAGAACTAAATGGAGTTGGCTCGAGTGGAAATTTAAGGGTTGTGGATCGCCACACATATGATAAGGGTTGCGAATGAAAAATGCAATGTGGAAATGTCACAGCGACATATATCACCCGCTAACAATACCTTTCTACGTTGATAAACACAAGTTTTACAGTTAAATATTTATACATATGTCTGTAGAAATTTATTGGCTTTGAACGTTAGAGAGACGACTGCATTTCTGCCATCAGTGTGATTTATTTTAGCATTAACGCTTTTTCGGCCTGTTTTCAATGCATTTCGCTCGAGTTATTTGAGCTTTCGCCTATTTTTATGTACGATAGACATATTTTATATTTTCGACGTTCCATCTCTATAGTCAGTAAATTGTAAATTCTTCTCAGAACTACTGATATAAAAATGATCCATTTCCATAGAAAATTTCATTTACAACTAAATTCTGTGATGTTCTTTTATAAAAATACTACTTACTGATTTAAAATAAATTTAAAATAACAGTGGAAAACGTTCAACATGAAAACGTTTATGAAGATATTTCGTTTACACGAAACAACAATACACCTATACACATGAAAATGATGACTTCAGAATTATAATTTGTAGAGAATTTATAATGTGCGCATCTTAAATATGGCTTCCTTGAAAATTCATGTTCAAGACTTTTACATGAAGTTTTCAAAAATAAGTTCTTCACTATAAATAGTTTTCTTTTTTTTTTTGAAATTAGATTTTCGATAAGTTCTTCATCTTCTTCAAGTGCCATATCAGGTCTCCGTAATATCGTTCACGATCTTGTACTGGCTGAAATAGTTCCCTTACTACGTATGCCACGATCCATTCACGAATATTCCTTAACCAGAAAGTGGGGATGATATGGATATGAAATTTCGGATTTGGGTACGGATATAGAAATAATTTTTAACGATTCCGGTACGGCAAGAGATATGGTATTATTTCGGATTATCCATTCATTTTGGATAGTTTCGGTTATGGATATTAGATTTTCAGAAAATTGTAAAAGTAAGACAGAAAAAGGAAATGATTTTACTTAATTTCTATGTAGCATTTGGCACTACATTTAGTCATAAGTATGTAATAATTATAGCTTTTATTTTTAAATGTCATCTAACTACTTCTGCACACTACTATGATATAGCTTTAGCTGACCTAGGAAGCAAAACTTATTGAAAAAAAATGTTATCTAGGTACTTAAAATACAATAGCGATTAAACAACAACGGACTCTCCCCTATTCAGAACTATTCGAAACTTTTATATCGAATTCGGTTGCGGTAACGGATGGAGTCTTATTTCAGATATCCAATAGTTTTGGTTTCGGAACTTCTTAACATCCCTGCCAGTATACCTTCGTCTTATTCTTCTCGTCCCTCTACTTTTCTCATCATAATAAACTGTTCGTACCTAGAAGACCGAGTCTACGTTGTCAAGGTTTCAAATGCAAGCTCAACAGTAAGGACCAATCAAGCCAGAAGTTCCACAAGGCAGAGTACTTGGCTCCTTGCTTTACCTAATGTACACATCTGACTAGGTCAAACCAATTAACCACAGCCCAATTTGCAGATGACGTGGCCACTGTGGTCAAGGGGAACTGCGCAGACGTAGCCGCGATAATGCAGGAGTACGCCACCAAAGTAGAAAGCTGGTGTTAAAAATAACGAGCAACAATAAACAACAACAAGTCAAAACTAAGTAGTTACATTTTTAACAAAAAAAAAACACAACTCTGCAAATATCTGGAATTCACCCTCGACCATAAACTAACTTGAAGAGCACACCTACAGACTCTCGTTATACGCACACCAACACGCTTACACCAACTAAAACACCTAATTGATCAAAACTCCACAATACCGCTCCACCTCAAGAGAACGCTGTACGTCACTACAATCAAACCAATATGAAGATACGGGTGCAAAATGTGGGGTACAGCTGCAGACAGTCACATCAATTGCATACAGGTGATCCAAAACAGAAGCCTTAGACTCATAACAGGGTGCCCCTGGTATGTCAAAGACTCAACACACGCAGCGACCTGAAAATTTAAATGGTGTCAGAAGTCATCCAGCAAAACTACAGAAAACTACACTCAACATTCGCCGAGTATAAAAATCCTACTATAAGCACCTTTCTAGCAGCGCAACCAGCAACCAAAGAGCAAAGGAGACTGAAGAGGAAACGGAATGTTGATTTCCTAGATTGAACAAACAACAAAATAAAACTAAGTTGGGTAAATCACAGAATTGTACCCGGTACAAGCTCCACGTTAATTAGACTATGGTCTACCACCACAGAGTTAGCAGAACTGTATAGTCAGCAAGTGACAAAAAGAGTTTATAATTAAAAAATAAATAAATAAATTGTATACCACTACCCTCTGACAATATACCGTAAATATGAAAACTGCATTTCACCGTGATTAGCAGTAAATGGATTGTCTCGGTTCTTTTTAGTACCATTTTATTGATCTGCATGACTGTTCAAAGTATCTCCAGCACTAGACGGGGTAACAACATTTCGGAAGCTTCCAATCAACTTATTGTGGTAGCCTTGATTATCTCGTATAAAAACATTAATCACACATAAGATATTATCATTCTCTGTCGTAATTTTTAGGTTGAATCTGTTGTTGCAAAAAATGATTTCAATTTTCAAAATGTTGTTCAGCCTATTTCTATTTTATAACCCTTTTCTTTATCGGAATCTAAGTGTTCAGTATATAATGCCGGAGTATAATTTAAAGTGAGGCACCTTGTCTATCTTTTTGTCGTCTATTTGTATTGAAGCATTAGTACGAAGTTGTCTACTGAATTCCGTGAATTTTGTTTAACTGATGCTTATTTTGAGCCGTATTTCTTAAACCTCAATGTTAACACTGTTTAATGAGTATTACAGGTCTTGTAAATTGTCATTTAGTATAATGGTGTCGTCTGCATATCTTATTGTGTTTATATGTATATTCCCTGTTGATTTTGCATTCCAGTTTATTATTCTATTTATGTTTCTGTAAGCTACTTTGATAAAAACCATTAAATGTATTTAAAAAAAATTCGTATTGTACAATAACTACTTATGTAGCAAAAATAAAATTCATATTTCAATAAAATACTTGGAATTAATAACACAGTATGTATTATCAAAAAGATGAAAAATGTAGTTCCATATTTCAGATAAAGCATAGTGCAGTTATTAATGTATGACTTTTTTTAATCTGTAGGTATTGAAAAGCTGAAGTAATCTTTTTTGAGGTAGATATTTTAAAAAATGTGTACCTTTGTTTCCATTTTCATTAAAAATCCATCAATTTCTGATTTATATAAAAACCATCGTTGATGTCGTTCTCGACTGATCAATAATTACACAAGCCAAATTATCATGTACCTATTCCTAGTAAAAATAAATTAAATTTTTGTATCTCATGTTACTCAAAAACGTACATTGTACATGTTTTATAGATATTATATATCGTATGTAGGTTTCGAATATATCAACTAATTTAAATAAAGTCGTATTTTCCCATCAGCATGTTTTGTCATGAAAATTAAAACGAAAATATATACACGTCGAACTCAATTTCTTTCTCGTTGTACAGCTTAGAAATACAACGTGTATACTTAAAGAAGCTGTTTATGAAAATGTGTATTACGCTTAAAGAGCGTAATCAGGTTTTCTTTGTCAATAAACGAACCGAAGCTATTTGCGATGTATTCAGCTCAAATCTCTTTAACATCCGTCCGTGTGACGTAGGCGAGCGAAAAGAGCTTCTTGTCAACACCGGTGTAATCTAAATGTTATATTAAAGAAAATTTAAATATTAAACTGCATTATCGCGAGCTTTTCAACAATGTCAAGTCTTTCAACGCTGCTGAAAAACGTATCACAAATCGACACAACCAACGAGGCGACAACGCTCGATAAATATTTGGAAAAATTCCAAACTCTCATAATTACACCCTGTGACATTTTTCCCCTTACCATTTGTGGTCTTTGAGTGTCAAGAACAAAAAACTTCAATCAAATCTCCATTTAAATACCGTTTCTTATCCGAATTTATTAATCAAGGATTCGATAGAGGCTAATATCTACTCAATTTGTAGAAACTTATGCAAATATATACAGTTTCTAGTTCCCAAAATGGAGAGATTAATTGCACATAAACAAAACTTTAGGGTGCGGCCTTATGGTAATTGCTCATCACAAAAAATTTTGACTAAATTTAGTCTGTTTATGTGGAAAAAGACGAGGCAATGTATAAGACAGCTGATGTCGTATTTTGTGACGTTTTAATTAGTAATTAGCACTCGTTTATTAAGTGTTCATTGTTTATGATTTCTTCTATATTTATGTTGGTAACTCACGAGTCCCTGTTAGAACAATAACGTTTCAACAATGATATTCTTGATTCGCCAACCACGGGCATATTGGAACGCTTTACTCATTCATATTCATACTGTCGTAAACTAGAACATCTTTCATTTAAACAGATATATAAATGCACTTTTTTGTAACGTGGATAATAATTTTTCTATAAAAATGTGACACAGTTGTAAGACTTAAACCTTACATTTATTTAAAAAAATTGTTGAGTTAAAGAACATTGAACATAGCAGAGTAAATGGTGATAACAGCTGTAAATTATATGAACGTTGAAAATACAATGTAATACATTTCTTCATTATTAATCTACATTGTTTTATCAGTGTTGAAAAATAACTTTCAGTTAAAACTTATTTTAATTAAGTTGTGAGATAAAGTACACACTTAACAGATTAAGAGTTTTGTTGGATGGTTAACCGCAAGCCCGTTTCACTTAAAATCTGCAAGCAGTGAAGGAAAAAAACTTAATTTTTCCTTCGAATGGAATGTTTCTTGTTTTAAAAGTTAACACTTTAAAAAATGTAATTACATCAGTTGGAAAGCGAGGAATTTATTTACTACTCTACCAAAAAGTCTTTATAATAACCTAGATGTTACATTTCGTATTAAATTTTTATTTTTCTCTTAAATTTTTTCGCAGTTTTCAAGTCGGAAAATAGGGTGGTTGTAATGTTGATTTAGTAAATATACTTGAAACCTATTTAAATTTGCAATGTGTGATGAAATCAACATAATATTTATTTAGCAATCGTTTTCAATTAAAATTACAACACGTTCAACGGTGCGGTGAAAAATCTATATGATGAGGTATCAAATATTTATCAAAAAGAGAGAAAAATCGGACGAGAGGGTTTTTCTCGGTGCTTTACAACGACGTGACAAGCAATCACCAGTGTGATCGATGGCTTGTCAGTGCTACGATCGAGCTGCCCTTCAGGGAGGTTTTGGGGAAAGCACCCACGTGAAATTCGACCACCGCACTCAACCTCTAGCTGCTTCGCACAACCAACGACAGCACGCCCGACACGGTTGCACCACCGTGACTGATGACTCCGATCAACTAATGATACAACTGTAAAATATATCTGCTTTATGGCATATCAATAAAATTAACTGACATAGTTTTCTACTTTATTTTTACATTTACTAAAACGCAAAAATCACAACAATTCCCATAAATATAACCTTTGATTTTCACAAACCTAAAATAAATTAACTTCGTTTGAATTTACCGTTTTTATAACAAATCGAGATCGTATTTCCATATTTTTGACTTCCAATAAATATTTCGTCTTACTTAAATTATATCATTATTTGAAATTTTTGATTATATCTATTTGACTAAATTTATAAGGGACATTTCAGTATAACAGCCCACATTTTGGGCGTTTTTTTGAGTTCTTTAATAAACGAAAAATATATTCGAAAAGTTATCAGCTCCTTCAGTAGAGTATCTTAAAAGAGGATGTCCTGGCGTGTATGACAACTCTTCTGATCGTTTGAAACAAAAAATCGAACGGTTTCTAAAAAAATGTGAATATATTTCAAACTTTAAATATATAATTTTTTAAATATAAGAAAAAATTTAACAAAATTTGCTTTGTACTCACTAAACGATTGTTGAGAAAAAAAAAACTAAAAACCAATCAAAACCCTCAAAATGAGGATATAACAATTAAAATAATGGTGAATACCATTATTATGGTATATAGTGTAAATTGAAGCATTTTCACTGTCAAAAGTAATGATTGATGGATCATTAATGAAATCATAAATCATAATGTAATCATTAATGAAATGCAAGTTTTTAATATTTCAACAATTAAATAACTTCGTAATAATTACAGTAGACATTCAGGAACTTTAAATGTTCAATAGTTTCTTCTTGATTGTATCTCCTATAGATTGTAACGTTTTTACGGGTTCGAGAATTTGAGTTTAATGACTAAAAATGTTATTTTTTACAAATGTTAATTTATTTATCTTACAGTTTATTATCACTTATAAACTACACGTTAACAATGAGTTAGTTCACTGTTTAACTAGTTAGTTTTCACAGTCACTTTTTCACTAACTATTGTCACTCACTATTGCACTATTTCACTCTATTTCACAATGTTCACAATTTATTTAACAAGTTCACTTTCACTATTTATTTTAATACTGGTCGAAGATTTATTTCACACTCGTCGAAGATTTATTTCAACACTGTTCATGTGCACTATTTATTTTGAGACTCACTCGCTCATGCTTGTTCGGGGCTTATATAGGATTTTGCAATCCTTCTAGTAAATTCTACCCTATTATTCCTTGATAGAGATTTCTATTCCTTTGTCTAATCTTTCGTGCCCGGTGGTCTTAAAGACGAAGTTCTTAGAAAGAGAATATTCTGGATTGCCTAGAATTTCATAAGGTTTCTCCCCATCCTGCAATAACAATGCTTCGCCTTTGGTTGGTGATTTGTTTAGCCCACCCACGGCTGAGAGCAGGTGACATAACCCCAGAGTCATAAAATGGCGGCACTCTCTTAGACCAGCCCCCTGTCAATTAGATACGAGAAAGTCTAAAAAAAAGTGACCGATTTCTACGGAAATCTTAGTATCTTTGGGCCCTTTGGGTGGCGCTGGTATCTAGTGGAAAAACAGCTGTTCCCTAGTTGTGTTATAAGAGTCATAAGTCTCAAACAGCCCCCTGTCACTTAAACTTATCATCACTTATCAGAATTATTATACTTATTATAAAAAAAATACTTATCCTTAATAATGAAAACAATAAAAAAAGTTTAGTTTTAATAATTTGCCTGACGTTTAAAAAAATTATTTCTAACCTCCGACTTTCATAAATTCTTCGGTCTTCGTCAGTCTTTGTGGTCTTCGTTCAACTCGTTTTCAACTAATTTACTGCAAATCCAGTAAAAATAGTCACATTTTTGTAACATGGATTTATAGGCGGCTGCCTTAGACACATGGCGGTACATTCTTAGACTTGTGACAAGATCCTCAAATTCATCTTCTTTAATCGTGTTTCTATCATAATTGTTATATTTCGCAGAGTCTAAGCTAAATTAAGTCCAAGCTTAACAGAGAAAATTTCTGTAATTTTTAAATCTAAAAATATTAAAAATCAAATGGTATTCGAACTGAGTATCATTTACACATGGAGTGAAAGTATAACAGATCTAACTTCTATACTTCTAAGTAGACTAACAATTTTATTTTACATTGGATTTACTGTGGATATTAATAAAACCTCTAAAAATACTTAATTTTTACTTTTATATACATCAGTTTTTATTTTTAAGTGTTGAGGTATAGTTGATGAAAAAAAAGGGATACGCAGACAAAAGGATGTACAAATATATGTGCGTATGTATTAAAGTAGTCTTTACAATGCCACATAGCCTTACAAATAACATTTACAATGGCGTATGAGCAAAATGAAATATTTAAAGTTTCATATTTCATTGATAATAAATGAGATCTTTTTAATAATATGAAAATATTTTAACAAACTTCATTATTCTTAAATAAAAAAAAATATATCAAAATGGTTTTGATTGAACCAAGGTAAATTTTAATACTTAGTCATTTGGAGTGTTTCCAACCGGAAAAAATTAAGAGGTTTCCGTGACATAAATTTCTCCTCTGATACATCTAGTTTTAATTCCAAAAGGCGTATTTAATGAAAATTGCTATTCAGTCTCAAAGGATTCAACCGTGTATTTCCACAAATCAGAAATAAAGTTTTAATGAAAAAAAAAACTTTCATAAAATTTGTTTCAATCATC
Source organism: Sisyra nigra (assembly GCA_958496155.1). NCBI lineage: Eukaryota > Metazoa > Arthropoda > Insecta > Neuroptera > Sisyridae > Sisyra > Sisyra nigra. The sequence continues at coordinate 13,078,899 of OY292314.1, read as the reverse complement.
TTCCCATCTTTATGTAGATTTTCCAAACAGCGCACGGGTCAAGGTTTCACGATTTATCGACCAAAGCAAGCATGTTTAACGAGATATTAAATAAAAATTAAAATGCACTATTTGAATCGATTCATACTTTACCAAGAGGAAATGCAGTTTAATAAAATATATTTGCAAAGATTGAAACGAAATTAGGTCAACTAGGTTAAGTTTATTATTTTTCTTTAACATCTTTGTCCGGGTTATAAACGAATTGGAGAGATGATTATTTGATATTGGCTGAGACAATTATGTTCGGGATATTCAAACCTGGCAATTGTATCCGCAATAAAGTGGCTCGACACTTTGTTGAAGGATCAATCTCGTTGAACGAGCCATAATCGGCTCTTAGTATTCTATCCGAGTGAGATATTTTATGGCGACGGGTATTATTTTGGACGAAATGATTCTCGCGAAGTAGCTCATTTCGGGTGACCGCATCGGTGTTATCGCCACATCCTGTCGCGTATTTGTTTCAAAACAAGTTGTCATCGTATTCTGGTCACGCGCCCTCGAGCAGCTCCTTCAGCAGTTCTATCTTGCCCGATCGACCATCCTTGTATGGATATGTGAAAGGGGGCCAAATTCACCCCGAAGGGGAACGAGCCGGACCGCCTCAAATCGAAGGGGAGGGTCGCACGTCCGAATCGAATATTACGTGGGTGAGAGCTGTCGTATTTCTGCATCACTTTCGTTTTGAGCTGGCTACACGCTGTATAAATTCTCGGTGGCAACAACTTGAAGAAAAGTTACACACTGACGAAAAAGCCTCGACGTGACGTGAGAAACTAAGCGACTTTCGAAGAGCTTAAGGCCTTTGCCGTTATAGACTTGTTTATTTTATATACAAAACCGAAATTTAACTTTCTTATTACTCAACGTTTCAACTTTACAAAACTATAATCGAAAATAAAAAAATATTTTTTCCACCAAAGAATTACAATTTTCTTGTCAAGATACAGAAAATTTTATGTTTTCTGAAACCACATTGAAATAACTGCCACCCCATTAAACACGAGATTTTAAGATCAATATTCTTTAAAAAAAAGTCTCAAATATTTTCTCTCAAGTAAAACCACAAAGAAAAAAGCTCGGAATGTAAATAATTCATAAAAAAAATATTGAAATTCCTTAAATATTTTCAAGGCAATTCGTTCAGGTTCCCATCGTATACCGACATACATTCACGTTATTCAAATGTTTAAATAATTAATCTTATTGCACACATAGGGGTGGTTTTGTAACTATGTAGCAACTTAAATTAAGAAGCTGGAAACATCTGATGTGCATTCGCTTTCATGTAAATGATCTTAAGGACATTTATTAGCTCGCATGTGCTGGAATTCTCACCCTCTACATTTCGAACTTGGGGTTAATCACAAGTAATACGCATTTATCAAATGTTGACTGACTGGTATTAACTTTCCTCAGCAGGGAAAACTTGAAATTAAATGAAAAATTCTGCCTGTATTTCATTAGCTTTGTTACAAGTTTTGAAGAGAATTAATTTCGAGGGTAATGTAATAAGTATTTTGATAAACTTTTAAAATAAAAAAAATATTATTGATTGTAGTTAAAAATTGAAAGTTTAATATAACTTGTATGAAATATTTTCTTTTATTTGTAATGATAAAATTAAACCTTTAATATATTAAAGATCAATTATTATAAATTTAAATATGAAAAATGTAATAAAAAATGGAAGCACACAGCGAAGAAAGAAAGGAAAAATGAATATTCTTATTGAAAACCAATAGGTAAACAAGTTAGAAAACAAAGTGATTTTAAAAATGAAATCTAAAAATTAGCAGTAAAATCAGTTACTTTTATATAAATTCATATTTTGAAAGGTGGTTAATCCTCTGAACCCCAAAGATAAATTTGCTTTGCACCGTCATTGTTTTGGAGATTATAGACAACTAATTGATTTTTCTCATTAACAATAACGAAGCTACTTTGAAATAAAGCCACATTTAGATGTAGGTTTGCAATTGATAGGTACCTACCTACTTAAAACTAAAAATTTTAAAATTTCAATACTTTTTTTGAAATTTCGTAAGTACTTTGGAACTTAAAACATTTGTAATAAGCACTTGAAAAATAAATTAATAAATATTTCTTTCAAGGACTAGCTACAGAATAATAAAATATTGTCAATTTGATTTTAAACAAGTGAAAAATTTTATACTAATGAAAAAAAAATCTTCTGAAGAGGAGAATTGAACTCAAAATCTTGAATATTGCTAGAAAAAAGCCATTTTAAGTTACAGCAGATACATAAACTTGACTGGAAAAAGTAATTATTATTAACCATTATTATTTTTTAAACCAATTTATTGCACTTGAGCTTGGTTTATTTAGCAACTTGGTTATCTGATAAAAATTTGTGATAGCAAACAGCCCAGTAACTGCCCGAGTCGAAATTTTAGACCTATTTTCACCCTCAAAATCTAGCTATTCAGAGGTTCAAGTAGATTGAAAAGAGGACCATTTGCATTTGAATT